>QODF01000079.1:48875-154406 GCA_024372805.1 Oostethus manadensis | reverse complement strand
TCTTAATAATATCTCATTAACAGTTTTGTGTGTAATTATTTTGTGCTTTAATTCTACAATATTGAAATGTCATTCTGAAGGGTCTGATTTGAATATGTATGTCGTTTTATTGAATAGTTATGGTTGTCTTTTGATGATCTAATGCACATATGCTTTTTGTAAACTCTAACTATGAAATAATCCCATTATAACGGAAGGATTTAAAAAGGAATCCCAATTTGCAGAAATTCATCTATTGCAGGAGAGTCTGGAACAAATTAATCACAATAAACAATGGATTGCTGTATATAAAAAGGCAAAAAAATACTTCATTAGATACACCTGCATCAGTCTAATGGGATCCGATACAAAAATCATATATATGTTATATCTTTATTATTGCAGGTTTAGTTTGTAGCATTTTGTGTTCTGAGAATTGTCCCTTTCATGTATGAATATCACTACAATACAATATTCATTGGCACTCAAGAAATCATTGTACGCCATTACTATGTATGTTAATCAATTGTAAATCACTGTATATACTGTCCTTTATATACTGTCCCTCTCTGCTGTCAGACAAGGCCTTTCCCCAAGCCGCATCTAAATAATCCACACTACTTGCGTGTTGTAATTCCAGTAACAATTTACCATCATGTTTACTTAGCTGTCATGACCGAAAGAACGAGATACAAGCGGCGGAAATGAGTTTCCTTCGTAGGGTGGCTGGACTCCCCCTAAGAGATTGGGTGAGGAGCTCGGCCATCCGAGAGGAGCTCAGAGTAGAGCCGCTGCTCCTTAACATCGAGAGGAGCCAGTTGAGGTGGCTCTGGCATCTATTCCGGATGCCTGCGGATGGTGAGGTGTTTCGGGCATGCCCAGCCGGAAGAAGACCCCGGGGATGACCTAGGACACGCTCGAGGGACTATGTCTCTCAGCTGGCCTGGGAACGCCTTGGTGTCCTCCCGGTGGAGCTGGAAGAGGTTGCATGAGACCGGGAAGTCTGGACTTCCCTACTGAGACTGCTGCCCCCACGACCCGGACCCGGATAAGTGGAAGAAATTGGAATGGAATGGAATGGAATGTTTACTTAGCTGTCGGTTTTTGAGTGTTTACTGTAAGTTTGCTGTGGGAGCTAATCCCGCTAAAGCCACACGCAGACTGATGTCACGTTGTCAAGTGTGATCTGTCAATCAAAAATGACCATTAGTATCTTTGTAAAGGCAGATTGTTCTCTCATACAGCCCTTGTTTTCAGATCAATCAGGTAGATTGTGCAGGCTTACCTAATGAAGGTGTTCAGCAAGTATGCAATGGAACAAAATGTTGTTGCGGCTTATAACTTCCGAAAACAACAAGTAAATTAAACTCAAACTGTATCAGAAGATTACCTTGCAGGATTAGGACCACACTAGAAAAGCTGAGCTGTAGGCGCTTTTTGGTTGAAATATTAGCATATCTTGACCTATATTGCATCGTTTTTACTGTGTTTAACAAAAAAAAGAAAAAAAAAACCAAAGTAGTCCCCCACCCCCGCACTTCCTAGCCTTCAATTTTGGACACCTCTGGCGTATGGGAATGATGATTGCGATAGGATGAGCCAATTTAATTAACATAAGAAGCAAGCCCACTTTGACAGAAGCCGCCATGTTGCTTCTTGTGTTCAAAGCAGTTTACTTTCTTTTGGTGTAATATTTTTGGTGCGGCTCGCTCTCTTATCTCGTTTGTCAGACTTAAACCAATTTCAATTTCCTACCTGTACGTTTTTAAGCTCCTCCAAACAGGCTAGCAAGCGTCCCAAGGCTTTTCTTCCCCCCTCCACATCTCTACTACTTATACTTTTTCTCTTCACAGGCATCACCATTTGTCCTTGAATGCCTTTGTGCAACAGTTTCAGCACGCTAGTCTTGTTTAAACGAAGTTGGCGAACGCTACCGCCCGCCCCCTGCAGAAAATGCGAGGAGGGCAGCCAGAGGATGCACTGAGTGGAGTTGGAGTTGGATCCAGACAGCAGAGACTGATGGGAGGAGAGGATTCTTTCATTATTATGGCCAGTGAGGGGATATGGCTGCATGATGGATGAGTAAGGTGGGAACCATGGCAACTTCCTGGAGTGTTATCTGTTTTTATGGAGACGTGGCCGCGGGAAGATACTCTGGAAGCCATGGTTTTCATCCCGGTGGACGGGAATTCGTTCTCTAAAGGGAAGGAGGCCGGGGGTCGGCTGTGTTGAGCAATGTTGGCCACGATGCTAAACTCGTGCCACGGAGGGCTACTTACATGCTGACACATTGAAGGATGCGAGCAGAGCATGCAAACTCCACATAGAGATGGTCCACTGTATATGCTAAGCTAAAACACTAAAACATCTGAGCAAATTAGTCTAATCATACAGCTTGCAGTGAGCCACAAAAAAAGACAAAAAACAGCCCGTGGGCCACCACACTCTTGGTGTAAACCAAGATAAGAGTCACAAAGCGTACAATTATTACACCACGTGGTGCTCTGCTGTCCAATTTCACACTGACAAAGTGTACACCAAAGGTCTTCTTCAGCACAAAAAGAAGTCTACAGGCAAAATTGTGATTTGACGTGGCCAACTACTGCTGTGGCATCATGTTGCATCATTTCCAGTTGTTTTAGATACACGTAGCTTTACATTGAGGAGCAAAATGCTCTCATCCAATAACTGCACACAAAGGAGCCAATCCTCCTCGCCAAAGATAGCAAAGGATTAAGAAGAGGCAGAAAGACTCAGGGCCGACCCCGAGCTCACATCGCCTCTCCAACAATATCTCCTCTTGAAGAGAACCCATCACCACTGACCTCTTCGATGGGACCCTCATGCAGTTGCTGTGGAAACCAAAATCTGGTGCTTCCCCTACATAAGTGCCTCAGATAGACTTTGGACTTGAAATGAATTGGATTTTAGGGAACACTAAAATAACACATCCTAGATCCGAATGAATGAAATACTCTAATTCAAAACTTATTAAATACTACATACTGTAGTTGAATGCGCTGACAACAAAACCACGCAAAAATTATCAATGGAAATCATTTTCTCATGCACTCCAAGCGTTAGTCAAATTAACAAAATAAGTTGTTCCTCCAAACTACACACCATTTGAGGACGGCGTTTTTGCATTTTTGCGTGCAATGTTGTCTCCTGTCACCAAGCTGTTGAGCAACATTGAATTAACCATCTCCCCTTTAAGAGGGTCACACCGTATAGGAAGTGAATAGGAACTGGGGGAAGTGGCACACATGAGAGATGAAGCGCAGAGCTAATTAGCCCTGCCAATCACTGGCATGCCTCTGCTTTGAGTAATTAAAAAACGAGCTAATTAAATAGGGATCGACCATTGGCATCTCTTTGGGTATTGTAGCGCCAATGTATCCTGGGCCAAAAACAGTCCTCCTCTGTCCTTTGCTGCTAATCCTTTTAAAACACTTGTTGGAGTCTGCACGATTCAATACAATGTTAGCCTAAGATGCTGCAACAATGGTGGGTTCCCTATAGAACATATTGATACAAGCCTGGTCTGTTATCACTTTGGCATAAGGAAAGTTAATCCCTCACATTCCCCTTGGCGGGGAATTTTCTCTGTGAAATGACTCTGTCTTGCTTTTCCCTCTCTAGTGCGTATTATCGATCGACTGCTTGGACACCTTCTGGTGCTTTGTATTATATGAGTACATAGCAAGTTAAAACAACTGCAAGATCCAGTTTCATATTGTGCAACTGCAATGGATGGCAACAGTTAATGTACAGGATAAATACTGTATATTTTTTTTAAATATATAAAATGAACTGGAAAAAATAAACATGAATACAAGTGGTAAGTCAAGCTAAAATACTTGACCTTAAAGATGCCTCATGTAAGACAACAAATACTTAAGCACTAAAAAGGTCCTCAACTATTGCATTGGCCTGGTACTTTGGTATTTTTTGCAAATGCATATCAATTTTGGGGATAAGGGTTATTCTTTTCTTTGAAAAATTATATAACGGTAGAAAGCCCACCGTTTTGGCATGCCTTTTTTTCATCATGTTTCTCAAAAAGGTTTATTTTTCGAATTTGTTCAGCGGTCCTTGAACACACCATAGTTGGGGTCTCTGATGCTGCAACAAATAGACTTATATTTTCCTTCTCCTTTGTCCTCATCATTGTTCCCAAATGCTAATGCTGTGAATGAATGCAAGGTGAGCTTTTATGACTGTGTTAAGTGCCAGTATTTGTATTTGTTGGGTGTCGAGTTCGTTCTAGCATCCACACATCAATTTTTTTTTATTGTGTAGATGCTGTAGATGATGTGTGAGGGCAAAGCAAAGTTGGGTGTCAATAAAGTGCCCAATGTCAGTGGTAATCTTTATAAGCCCCTCAATTGCATTAGGCTTGGTTTTTGTTTTATGTACGACATAAATAACTAAATAATATTATTCTACATTACTACAGCACCCATGGGTCGGACAGATTTGTTGGACCGTGACCAGGTTCATGGACTCAAAAAGGTTGGGGACCACTGACTTAGAGAATCTTTGACTTGCATGTCTGCAGTTGGTGCTTAAAAAGTACTTCTGTTGCTTAGAGCCTCCCCGAGTGGGGTACTCAAAATTACAATTGCGCCTATACGCCTCACAGAGGAAGACAACAGAACAAAAAGGAGACACAGCATGAGATTGTTCATTTCTCTGTGTGCATCACATAAAAAAATAAGTATGTTTGATGACTGTTTTGTGCATTAGGAGTGTTTCATCTTGTAGATTTAATTTAATGTATATCGGTGTTACATTCCCCACACGGCAAAGTGGTGAAAACCTGTCACTGTGACGTGGAATTCCCTCTTAAAATGACGCTTCCTTGTTCAGATACTTCAGATATTGCTTTATTATGCTTGATAGATGTTCCTCTTGGTATTACATAGATACTTTACTCATCTCCTATGGAATCACATGTAGAAATATAAAGAGAATCATTCATTTTCTATGTCGCTTATCCTCATTAGGGTCGCGGGTATGCTGGAGCCTATCCCAGCTGGCTTTGGGTGAGAGGTGGGGTACACCCTGGACTGGTTGTCAGTCAATCGCAGGGTAGAGATACAAACATTCACCCTCTAATGGACAATTTAATGTAGCTAATTAACCTAACATGCATGTTTTTGGAATGTGAGAGGAAACCAGGGTTTACGGAAAAAAAACCACGCACGCAAGGGGAGAACATGCAAACTCCACACAGAGATGCCCAATGGAGATTTGAACCCTGAACCTCCTGACTGTGAGACCTATGTGCTACCCACTCGACCACCGTGCGGCTAAAGAGGATCACTTATACAAAAATATACAAATGTAGTCATAATGCTAAATGAAAAAATTAATGTCTATTCATGGACTCGCCTACAGCCTTTTGCTGTTGGCGGTCCCTAGGTTGCAAAGAGTAGGGGGTACGTGGCTTCAGGTCAAATGTCTGAAGCTGGGAAGCGACCTTAGGAACCACCGATTTAGGGAATCTACGACTTACGGTGGCCAAGATGTACACAACACATTAACAAAAAGAAAAAAAATTACAACTAGAAATCTTGGACTTGCACAATCCATATTGTGAGTCACACCAAAATAACAATCCTTCATTTTTTGGCTCAGTCTTTGATATTTTGTAGAACGTCTTGGAAATTTGTCCTGTAGTTTGTGCTTTGACCATTTTTTGTTGAGTCATATGCACAAATGCCAAAAATTGTCCTATCTCGCAATGTTAAAGAACCCTTAAAAAAATTCCTGGATCCCACCCGGAAAACAAATGTAACATATACGATAACGCTTGGACCAGTCAGCTACGTGGACTTGGTTCATTTCTTCTCCGGTTAATGTTGGTAGCCGAGAAGTGCAAAACACTTTAACAAAAATCAAATTACAATTAGACCCCCCAGAAGGGAATTGTGCCCATATTATACCATCATTAAAATATTTGCTGTACTCTTTTTCTTTCTGTTTGGTAAGTACCATTCAACAATTCTAACATGTTAAATGGTGCAAATGTAACCATGTGATGTCCCTTCATGTAACTTGTTATGCATGTCAGAAACAAATAAACATTTTAGAATATGCTCCAAATATCTGTGTGCGTCTGAGCTAGCTAACCAACCATACCTCGCCGACTCTCGCCCCACGGCGGAGGCCGCCGGTGTCTCTCTAGAGCCACGTAGGTCTGGCTGGCTGCTTCCCTCTGGGCGAAGGCGCTTGTCATAGGCGGTTCTGCATTTGGACACAATGGTCCAATCCATCAATAATAGATTGTGGATAGGGAGGGATGGACAAATTGGATGGGACAAGTCGCTCAACGAGAGATGATAAGTCGCAACAAGGGGGAGACGTGTGTGTGTTTGTGTATCTGTGTGTATATATTGTATATATGGTGTGTGTGCGTGTGTATATTCTTCTTTGTGTGCCTACCTGCATATATATTTGTATATACTGTATGCATACACACTGTGTGGGTGTGTATGCACAATAGGTACTGTATGTGCATATGTACAGTATAAATGTTTATGTGTATTATGTGTGGCTGTATGTGTACATGTAGAGTAGTGTTCAAAATAATAGCCGTGCAATGTCGCTAACCAGATTAAGTTGTGTTATTAAAATATTTTTATTGCTACATTGCAAACATTTTTCTTTTATTTTTTTTTTTTTTTTTTAAATTATTTATTTCCTTTTTTTTTTTATTTTTTTTTTTTAATTTTTTTTATTTGGTTATTTTTTGTTTATTAAATTATTTGTGAACATAGCAGTGCGGCATTCATTTAGTGATCTGCGATCGGTTTTGTGAAAAAACAGGTGACCCCTATTTAAGGATAAAAGCAGCACTTGTTGAACATGCATTAGTCTTTAAAAGCGCGAGGATAATGGGTCGTTCAAGACATTGTTCAGAAGAACAGCGTACCTTGATAAAAAAGTTGATTGGAGAGGGGAAAACTTCTCCCCCTGGCTGTTCAGCTAAAATGATCTCAAAAGTCCCTCTGTTAAAAAAAGGCACGTGTAGAAGAGGTTACAATTTGCCAAAGAACTCATCAACTGGCCTAAAGAGAAATGGAGGAACATTTTGTGGACCGATGAGAGTAAAAATTGTTCTTTTTGGGTCCAACGGCTGCAAGCAGTTTGTGAGACGACCCCCAAACTCTGAATTCAAGCCACAGCACACAGTGAAGACAGTGAAGCATGGTGGTGCAAGCATCATAATATGGGCATGTTTCTCCTACCATGGTGTTGGGCCTATTTATCTCATACCAGGCATCATGGATCAGTTTGCATGTCAAAATTCTTGAAGTGGTCATGTTGCCTTATGCTGAAGAGGGCATGCCCTTGAAATGGGTGTTTCAACAAGACAATGACCCCACACACACTAGTAAACCAGCAAAATCTTTCTTCCAAACCAACAAAATTAATGGTATGTAGTGGCCAGCCCAATCCCCGGACCCTAATACAATGGAGAACTTGTGGAGTGACATCAAAAATGCTGTTTCTGAAGCAAAACCAATAATTGGTAATGAATTGTGAAAAGTCTTGGAGGAGAATAACATCTGAAAGGTGCCACAAGCTGGTTGACTCCATGCCACAAAGATGTGAAGCAGTTTTAAAAAAAAAACCTTGGTCATACAACTAAATATTAGTTTATGTATTAATATGAGTATTACTCAAAAAAAGTGAAAACAATGTAATACATGTTTCTAACCTGTTAATGGCGCTGTGACACTCTGAAAGCGGAAACACGTGACAGACTGATAACCAAACACTGGGCATGCTCAGTTGTAAACAGAAAATATTGCGGCAAGTACGAGTGGCCGAACTGGACCGACAATGAAGTAGAACTGTTGCTTCGAGTCAGACTGGATTATAACCAGAACCAGGATAAAGTGATGTGCTGTGTCTTCCAGCATTTGTTGTTATCATCAGCAATGATTTATGAATGAATTGTGTGTGAAAAACAGCGATAGAGTAAGGGAGCAATACGAACGACGATGTGGCGAGAGAAAATGTATGTGAAAATTTAAGTTTATGTGTATGCGCGTATATTTGTGTGTGTTGAGTGTATACTTGTGTGTGTGTGCGTGCGCGCGCAGGTGACAGGAAGGCTGACGAGTGACTTGGCACCATTTATGATGACCCACTTTTCTCGTAGCTCCATACAATTTAGATAATCCTAGAAGAAGCTGGCTTTGCATTATTTTGCACATGTCTCTCCAGCACCACCACATTACATTGCATTGTGTGTTTGAACAGCACCACTGCATTGCATTGGCAGGCCAACGCGTCGCACTTAAACGTACTGTACATGCTGAATCATACACGGCAGAGGTTATTCTCTTTCTCCCCGTCTTCCCTCAATCTGAAAGGAGGGTTTTGTGACTTTTTTACGACGCAACCATTTAAATGATTACCTTCTCCTGCACATTGCTCCAGCCAGAAGGTAATTGGCTCAATCAAGAGAATTAAAAGCCTTGGTAAGATGGAATAATTCAGCTTCAAAAGAGGAGGAGGGGTGAATGAGAAAGAATAAGGCAATGGGGGGGGGTTGCAGATATTAACACTTTCATGAGGAAACTAACGCTGCCAGCCAATGGAATGAGGAGGAGAAGCGGGGGAATTAAAATAAGAATATTAGCATATGAATGAGACAGGAGCATACGCAGAAGTGTGACACGACAAACGCCATGGCTTGTAAAATGGCAGAGAGGAAGCGCTATAATTGCTCCGACAGGGAAAAGAGAAGTACATTTGGAGTTTTCGAACACGCCATTGTCAGTTTGATTACCCAGCAACCCTTGACCATGTTTAATTTGCCCTGCTCTTCACAATCTAATTGAAAAATACACAAACAAAAACTCATTTCATCATTACCATACAAACGGTAAAGATGGATTTTAACTTGTGGGGAGGTTAATAATAACATCTAAACATGACACTGATATTATGGGATGTTAACATTATTGCTACCATTGCTACATGAAGAAAAATGTACAATTAGTCCAAAATTAAATTCAGGTTTGTGTCAAATTGTACCAAAATGGTTTCACACAAGGAAAAAAAGTTTTAAAAAATTAACGATTACTTATCTTCCAGGGGGCCCTTGGAATTGTCTTACGGCGGTTCTGGCCAATAGCACACATCATGAATAAATTGAAAAATGTACAATTACTCCATGTGATTGGTATTGGTATCGGCTGATCTCACTCATTGATAATGGGTAAATAATAACATTAAACAAATATATTAAAATAAATTATATAACATAATAAAAACATAAAAACATACATAGGGATGTCCAATATTGGCATTTTTGCTGATTTCCAATATGCTGATATTGTCCAACTGTGAATTTCTAATTCTGATATCAACCAATACTGATATGTGTAACACATATTTACCTTTATTCATATCTGTTGTGAAGCTAATGGATACAGCATCAGTAATTAGCTCCTTGACGTGGCTGTAAACAACATTGTAAAACATACTTGTGATTGGGCATGGCAATGTGTGGCTCAAGGAACTCCACAAGTTTGGTGAATCCGGTGTCTTGCATGACGGGAAAGGGCTGGTTATCCAGTGTGATACAGTTAGATTGATGGCTTTTGCCCTGGGAATTGGATGTATTGAAGGATGAAGTATTGGTTCCACCCCGCATAACCAACGCTTAGCAGTCATTGCATGTCGCAAGTTTAAACATTTAGGCGCCAGAGTTTTTTTCTTTTTCAGTTTTTAGTTTTCAAAAGGTTGTAGCTTGAAAATGGTTAGAGATAAAGGTAGTGTAAATTAGAAAGTCATCAGTATGACCCAAAGTTTGTGGCGAGAGTAAATACACTCATCTAATGTAATATTGTAATATACATGTAATGTAACATGTAATGTAATATTATGACGTCACCAGGCTCAGAATTTGTTAGATCCCTGTCTGTACGATACCGGCTTATCAAAATGTCTGATTCACTTGAGATACTCTTCCTCATGTCTCAAGCAAACCCAGCCATCATTTTTGGCACTTACAGTGGGATCTTGAACACCCCTGCTGGCTCAATCGCTATTATCTACTGTACTTATCTACTGTATCTATTATGCCTGGGAATATTATCATCCATCCAGGTTATCTATCTATTAGCAGTGCATTTTTGCTGAGGAATCTTCCGTGGACATGACCAAAGTATGCCACTATTCCTTCTTTTTTTTTTTTTTTACATTCCCGCTGCCTACCTCACCATTAGTGGGTGTTTTGACAGCCCACCACGTCACCTGCTGCCATCCCGAACTCGGTTAAGCAAAGCAATGGCACAAATATATGATGCTTGTGGACTCACTCACTGTCGCACATACACAGTGTTTGGAAGTCTATAATCTCCACACTTTGCATAAAACCACGGCCACAAATGTTGCTAAGATTAAAGTCACAGATGTCCGCCATCTCCTGGTGCAAAGTGATAACTATTTGAGGCGCCGTATTGGCAGAAATGGCTTGTTATATTCAGCAATGTTGCTTGCCGCAATTTTGCGACTTTGACTCTTAAGGGGAAAGGAAACACCACAGACATCAAGTTATGTCAGGCACAGAGTGAGCAAGCTTGGTACTGCAACATTTGTTTACATGCTTCAGACACGGTTTGATTAGGTCATCATTAGTACGCCAGAAAATAAAGGAGCCCATAAGCCTACACAACGCATTTTTTTCTAATTTTTTTTCATTTTGGGGAAAAAAACCTTACACTGCAATGTTATTGGCGAACCAATATTTTTATATATTAATATATTATATTAATATATTATATTTATATTTATAGTTGGATAATGATTAGGTACAGACAATGTACTCACAAAAGAATGAAGAGTTAGTAGTTAGTGTAGTACTGGTTAGACATAGCATAGGATGTGCACACCTGTTCAGGACTTTGTATACATACTGTTTGTTGAAACTGCTCATTTTAGTGCATTGTTTGAATTTCAAGACATGCAAGATACTATATATGAACTGGATAAGAAGCTCAAAATACAAAATTAATTCGCTCCGGATGGGTTTTTGTATCTTTGAATTTTTGTATTAGCGTATTATCATTTTTTACCCTATAAACGGCGTAGTTCATTCCAGCCACCCTGAAAACATATAAAGTCTAAGTACTGTACCCAACCGAAATAAATATGTGAATTGACGGCAACATAATCATTTACATGTGCATGAATGTTAAAATCAATGAGAAATAATAGCTTGTATGGTGGTGCAGCTCATTCACAATTCTGGGCAGCACTTTTGATTTTTATTTTTGTATTTTGAATATTTTTTTGTTAAATGGGACAGAAAAAAGCTCGATTTGTATTATGAATTTTTCGTATAGTAAGGTTTTTGTAAGTCGGGGTTCCACTGTCACTGCAGTACTATACTCAACCGTCTCCATGTTTTTGCTGCCCCGAGTCTCCTCCTGGGAAAAGTCCATCTGCTCAAGGAGAAGTTAAGACAGATCCCCACTTTGAGACAAAAGCGGAACACAACACATTTCAAACTACTTTGAGATGATATTCAGTTATGGAGCCTGGTTACTCCTGTGCGAAAAGCCTCCAAGCCCGCAGTAAAAAGCCTGACCATAAGTGACAAACAGCATCAGGCTGTGAGGCAGTATGGATGGAAGCGGTGTGTGCGCGGGCGTGTGTGTGTGTGTGTGTGCGTTGAATGCGGCTATCTGTGAGTTGGATGAAGGTACCACCAGCAGTTGCCATATAAGAATCACAGATGAACACAACTCTAACGGCAGCGTTTGCCTCGGGGCAAATGGGGCGAGATATGTGCACTATATGAAGAAATAACAGCGTGCCAGCGATGTCATGTGAGGAGGACGCTTTGTGACAGCTAATGATATACTGTACATACCCACAGTTTTGTGGAAGAAAACTGAGAGAGAAGTAATGTTAGCAGCAAGTGCATGTGTGTGGGTGAGGTGTTGTAGCTTTTAAGAGGTAGAATATGACGCTTTTTTTGCAAGGAGGATGAAGTGTAGCGCAAGGAACAGATTTGATATCAAAGATTAACTCCGCGACACTAATGAGGATAAGCGGTATAGAAAATGAATGAATGAATGAATGCTTAAATGGAGATAAATGCTGACAGTGGTGCTGGTCTGAATTTTAGATGGGGAGGCCAGCATTTTTCCTGCATGAGAGCAAAACAAATGTTGGACAATTCCCGTTTCAAGCACACAACAGCAAAAACAGAATCTATCGT
The DNA here is from genome assembly GCA_024372805.1 of Oostethus manadensis. Classification (NCBI taxonomy): domain Eukaryota; kingdom Metazoa; phylum Chordata; class Actinopteri; order Syngnathiformes; family Syngnathidae; genus Oostethus; species Oostethus manadensis. The sequence continues at coordinate 142,174 of QODF01000079.1, read as the reverse complement.
TAAATAGCGTTTTTGTAGTGGCTCCTTAAAAACAGTAGCCTGTCATATGGAGGATCATTAAAATTTGCCACTTAGCTAAATAAATTCTTCAATTAACACCTCTATTCAGTTAACCCCCAAGTCTCCTACAGTTGCCATATGCATGGTCTACAAAACCATGTAGACCATGTAGAGCAACCAAACTTCTACTCATAACAGAACAAAAACGCTGACATTGACATCTGTGGCTGTAGACAACCCCCTGTCATGATGCATTTTTATTAACTCCACGAGATAGCAGAAGCTGCATTTGAAATACTACAGGAGTGGTCAGCATCCAGACGTTTTATCTACCTCTGCATGCGCTTTAAAATATTGCTCAGCCGGTCTGTGTGGAACTCCTGCGTGTTACTCTTGCTATACAGATGTTTACCATAGTTTGTTTAAGGAAACAGTGTGATCAAGACACATTTATCATCCAAGCATTTTGAGATAATGATTTGGATATGAACGTGTTTGTGTGTGCTGGAGGAAATGGAGGCTTATCCTAGCAGCACCCAGGAAGAGCCATACAAGCAGATATTCTGACTAGAATGTTGCATTTATTATGATCATAAATAAGTGTCAAATCAAACTAATCCTTAAATACACCCAATTTGCCTGTGTGGATTGTTTGTGTAGAGCAGCAACTCATCTATGTGCCTGTTATCTCAGTAGCATGGTGCTTTCAAGGCACTGAAGTGGTGGAGTTGTGGGGGGCTCCATTTTGCAAACTGACAAGCTGACGTGCACACCTGGGACTGCATTTAAGTCGACAGGAAGACTCTTGAGAGGCCACAAAAAAGCACCGGGGAAAACCGGGAATGAATGATATGAGAATACAAGAGTCCTGTATGAATTATGTTTTCAAAATTGCAACTTTTCTGGCTTCTTCAAGCTAGTGTACATTATAGAGCAAGGCCTGTCAACTCATTTTTTCTGGAGACACAGAAAGCAAAGCAATACTAGTCAATAGTAGTCAAAGACTACTTCTCCCAGAAAATTGCAGCAATTAACAATGCTTTGGCATTCACATGTGTGTTTCTTTTGTTTGCATTGGAACAAAAACAAAAAAAGCGGAGAACCCTATCCCTTACCCTAACCCTAAACATCAAATCTGATCATTTACCAGAGAACTCCAAAAATGTACTGGACCAAATTATTGGTGCCCTCGACCTAATGTTTGGTAGCAAAAAATAACGAATCAACCACTTCCTGCAACCATCAGCACATTTCTTACCTCTTTGCTGGAATTTTGTCCATGACTGCGCATATTGCAAAAAACACCAGTGAAATATGATTTGCAGCAGGCCCGGGTCGAACCGGGCCACAGGAAGCTTTCAGAAGCAATAAATAAAGACAAACAAACAAAAAAACATTTATATGCAATAGACAGTTACAAATACCATAATTTTTGCATGTATATGTTGTTTGCGGCAACCTGTCCCACTTTGTCCCATGGCCTTTAAACGCACCATTGTGCGTGTGCTAATTTTCTCTCATGCACAGACTGTAATTTTCCTGTTTTTCCTTTTACGTTATATTTGGTCCCAGATGCTGATACTATGTAGGAGTGCATCAAGGTAAGTTTGCATGATGTCATTGAGTGCTAATGTGCATATTTGTTGGCACATTGTCTCAAGTTAATTCATGCGAGCACGCTGCCTTTAATCACACATCAAATAATAATCTTTTCTCTAAAAAACAAACTCCAGACTTGTGTTGGTGGATGTTGGGTCTGCATACATTTTTGCTTTTAATTGGATGTCGTTAAAATAGCTGCTGTAAAAACCGCTAGTGGCAGATACTCTAGATGACAGGAGCACAATGCTGTTTTTAAGGACCTGCTGCAAAAGGACTGGTCAAGGAATCCTCAATTTGCAAAATATTTAGGATACGCTCTGTATCGCCTCAAACCCTGACCAAGATGAGTGCAAGAATATAAACGGCTGAATGGGACAAATCCATTTTATAAAAAACAGTAGGGTACACCATGAACCAACCTTTTACCCCTCACCTCTTGGAAATGATGGCAAAACATAGCGTTTTTGTGGCATACGTAGCATTTTCAGCACAACATGGATCTGGATGGAAGGACGCCGGCAGGAGGAAAAGAGATGTCTGTGCATCCATGCCCTCACAACCCAGGCTGGGATAAGTGGAAGAAAATTGATGGGTGGATGGATTGATGTTATGAAAAAGTATTCCCTAACCTCAACCTTCTACCCCTAACCTCTTTAAAATTATGACAAAATACCACATTTTTGTGGCATTAGGCAATAAAGTGGACTAGTGCAAGCACAAATCTTAGACCACCACTAGCTTTGTTTTCAATATATTTATATATTATTAATTTAATTTTTTTTTTTTTTTTTTTTTTTTTCTTTTTTTTTTTGTTTTTTTTGTATTTTTCTTTCCTTTTTTTTTTTAATTTTTTTTAATTTTTTTTTTTTTTATTTTTATTATTTTTTTTTTTTTTTTTTAATTTGTTAATTAAATTTTTCTTTCTTTTGTCTTTTTGTTTTTTTTTTATTAATTTTTTTTTTTTATTTTTTTTTTATTTTATCTATTTTTTTATTGTTTTTATGTTTTAATTTTTTTTTTTGGGTTAATATCGCTGATGAGTCCATTGCAAACAACAGTACGACAAGTGTACCGTATATGGTAGTGCAACCGATATTTTAAAGTGCATGCAGAGGTAGATTAGGCTGATTGTGATACTTCAAGTGCAACTACTGCCTTTCAAGTAACCTTTGCCTGACGAGGTAAATACAGGAGACCCTTGTTCTCCGTTGCTGTTCAAGCATCTAATTTCAGTGTGTTCAGTTTGGCCTGGTTTTGGTTTTTTCCTGCACTGCTGGTGGGTATAAGTGAGCACCCAAAACACATATTTCCTGTTTCTATTTTGTCTACTTTTGCATGTCTTTTTTACAACTGCCACAACAGCCACCTTCATTGAAAGGGTGTGTCCCTCCATCACTTTTAAACATTAAGGAGCTTTGACGAGCAATTTTGCAGTAGGTGCTTAAAAACAGCAGAGAGGCTCTATCATAGAGGATCTTTGACAAACAATAGCAGTGCTCCTGTCGTATTAATTTCAATTTCCTGTCTCAGAGAGGATCTTTGACTGGTGTTTTTGCAGTAGTTCCTTGAAAACAATGGAGTGCTGCTGTCAAACATCGCAGGGGTCCCTGGTCCACGGGCCGGGCCAAACCGGGATGCTTGTCTTTCAGTAGCAATGACAGTAAAAGAGAGGTCTCGAAAAATAGTTTTGTCGTATTTATTGTGTTTGATACACAATACAAGACACAACGTCAGTGCATTATCTCACACGGACAGGGTTCATACTTCACAGGTGAACCCACAATGTAAGCACGCACGCATTTGCATATAAGATTAGCCAAAGCTTCTTGACCTCTAAAGCAAGGGCGTGATGGAGCTGTGCCGGGATGAAGCCAGTCAACGGCATGTGGTCTTGGCTTATCAGTGTGGGTTTGAGTGGCGTGTGAGCAGCGAGCGGTCGTCACTTGTCAGGATTTATTCGGAGGAAATGAGGGTGGTGGCGGTGCTGTGAATATCCCACAGAGATAGCACGAACGTGAGCCGCGCTATACTTAAGAATAGAAGGGATGCACGTGTTTACAAATAAAAGTGGAAAGCTGAGCTGTTGTCCCCCTCCCACCTCCAAGATTTGTTTTGAATGGCTTCAGTTCCATGGAAGAGGAGGTGGCAGTTAAATAGGACTGTCTGGATGACAGACGCATCTTCCTCCCTTCATTAATCTCCATTTAGTTCTGCACCGGAGACGAGGCGCTGGCGGAGTCACGGGGCAAGATTGAGGATACGGCTGACCATCAACATCAGCAAAGATGGGAAGGCCAGGAGGGGAGGAGGATGGATGCAAAGACGGGATGAGCAGGAGTGGAATATTGGAAGTGAAGCTACTTGCCCAGGAGGGAAAAAGGAGGGGGCTGGAAGGAATATAGGTTATAAATCGGAGAGACAGGAGTGGGAATGGAAGAGGGAAGTCTGCTGTTTGATCTGTAACAGGATTATTCTTCCTCTCCTCCTTATATTTGATTTTTTTTCTCACCCAGACATATTTATTCATATGAAATTGTTCACAGTGCACCAGCAGAAAACTATAATGTACACCCCTCTTCCCCTTATTTCCTTAGCACACATTGCAGCACATCATCTTAAAAGGTATTATCAGAAATAAGGGAGGGAAAATAACGATTACAAGTCATAATATTATGAGACGTATGGTTAGGAGAATAAAGGTTGTGATCGTACGATAAAAAATATAAAAAACAAAATGGAGTAAATGTGTGGACTAAAATTATTTTAACATTACCTAATGAATCAGTATTTAAGTTAGTTTTTACATGATAGTAAAATAGTGCGTCCAAAATTTGTGAACAATATTGTAGCAGTACTTGTTTTCCCCTCCTAAAAAATAATAATATATATATATATATTATTATTTTATTAATGAATGGTACATACTGCCTGCGATTGAATGGCGACCAGTCCAGGGTGTACCCCGCCTTCCGCCCCAAGTCAGCTGGGATAGGCTCTGTCATAATGAGGATAAGCGGCATAGAAAATGGATGGATGGATGGTACATTCTGCATATACAATAACATATAGTTGTAACGCAAAGAAAGCAAAATACAACAAACAGTATATATTGCGCATTCAGGATGAAAGCAAAATGTGTTGTTTCACAAAAATGTGTTGTCACCAAAAAAAGATAGATGACATATCAATTTTAGGGAAAAATATAATTGAAAACATGCGCACATTCAAGACTTTCAGCTTATCAATATATAGGGTAAAATTATGCAACGGACTGAGGAACGAACAATATATCAATATGAGGTATTTTAAGAAAAAAGTACAATCATATGGCATTTAGAATGTACATGGAATAAGCAAAATCCTTGTAAGAAATAATCCATTCATTACTGTTATTGTTTTTTTCTGTTTTTACGCCTGTACTTATTTATTCTTTTCATTATTTAATGAAGGTGTTATTTATCATGCCGTAGGCCATGGTTTTCTTTATCAATATGCCTTTTTGTCTATTTATGTTTACTCCCATTTATTTTGAATAATTTATTACTGAATAACGTTGCAATTACACATTCTTTTCTTCCCTGTTAGAAAATTGGCAACTTGATACGTGCGTATCACAGGAAATGAACACATTATTGGTGAGATTTGGTGAAATTGGTAAGATTAAATAAACTCTTGCTTCCTCTTACTACATTTCGGGCATGTTGAATTGTAATTGTATCACCGTATGTATTAAAAAACCAAAAACCATAAGCACACAAGAATAATGTTTTAATATTAGCTGAAAAACTTTGTAGTTATAGTTAGAAAAAAACGTGTTTTGTTGAAATCCAACTAACTATACTAGAAATAGCAGCGTAATCCATGCAACAATGTTAATTATTATTGACTGTTCCTGCGCGGCAGTGTTGTTGTTTGAAGAACATGACCTTTAGAAAATGATGTTTGAGCATGGGAGATATTGTTCATTAACTTTCGCTGTTGGATGACTTTTTTTTCTAGACCTTTTTTATATGCACTCTACACTGTTTCTGGTGGCAAAAACACACAAAGACAAAAATCACACACAGACAAAAATCCAAGGCTGGTGTGCTGATTAATTTGATTCTCTTATTAAAAATGAGCATTGGGGCTTTTATCTTTGTGACCTTTTGTGCTTCAAAGAGCCTTTGGAGGCTCTTGTTCAGAACGTTAAAGCTATCATGTGAGCGCTAACAACACTGCATATTGATTCTGTGCTTCGCACAAGTCCAGCTGTGTTCATTAAAAAATAAATAAATGAAAGGCCATCATGGGAGAAACAATTGCTTTCATTGTTACTTTCTGTCTCCATGCTATACTGGACTGAACTTACAAAAAATAGAAGGGGTTACTCGGATTAGGCTGTTTTGTTGAGATTTGTGTAGGATTTTGAAAAAAAAGCCATGCACTGTGGTGGGAAATGGATGTTTTGTGGCGTTACCTGATTAAATGGCCTTTGGCTAATGACTGTCTCTGCTTGCAGTGGTGTGATGTGGGTAGAAGTTAAAATAGCTTTTGTTTATTATTTTGAACTCATGTTGGTATTTGTCTTGTATACTTACTAGCTACCTTTTGAGTGTTAAGATGCTGTGTGATTACTTTAGCTTCCTGACACCGTGCGTCAGACTGTTATATTGAGTAATGACCTCTTGCCGATTTTCAAGCTTGTGGTGAGTTTTCACGTAATTCATGATTGACTCCTGTCAGATAAAGAGCTAATAAGTAATACAGTATTCGAACTTGCCTCTGGGCTGCACCTTTTATCTTGTAGTTAGGACTTTTTGTTTAACTTATCACACATTGTTCTCCCATCCCATGTTCTGACACACTGACAGGTAAGTGACCAGGTCCAAATGAGGACTGAGTTTAATGAATAGAAATTTAATCAAAATTTAAATACATTTACCTTTTAGATCCCGCTCTGTAAAACAGAGCACACCATGCTCTCAGTGTGCCACGGAACTTGACTGTGCACTGACAGCTTGTGACTGATGCCAAGTGTGACACAAGTACCAGAAAACCCTCTAAGGAGACCAGAAAATGTAACTAGATTTTTTGCTAGTTGCCTTGGAGAAAATATGTCGTCAAGAGGCTTTGGAAAGTTGCCAGATCTAGCAACAAAGTTTGCAAAACTGCATAACAAACCTGTTTAATAATCTATGTAATATTTTAAACTAATAATAATAATCGTATAGCCCTACATCAGCAGACCAAATTGTTTAAGACCATCCATCTGGAGAGCTTTTTTCAACACTTGGTTTGCATAAACAAAGACGTTCCTTCACAAATTCAGGCAAGCTTATCTGCATGTTTGTCACCCTCATTGGGGATTCAACCTAACTGCAGTTCATCGTCTTAACAGACTTAAGTGGGTAAATGCTCACATTTTTTCCACTGATAAATAACACCAGATACTGACTGAAAAGATTGATTCGGTTTTCGTACCATAGCAACATTTTGAAGTTCATGCCGAGGTAGAGAACAATGACCAACAATTCTTGTAAGAGGACTTTTTTGTGGTACTCAGATGAGTACTATCTTGTACCTGCTTTTCATGAATAAAAAAAATATATAACCCAAGTTTATGTTAAGTCAGTACTCTTTGAGGGTGTACAGTGGCATACTAACACACTGTAAATGCACGGCTTTTTATTAAGTATTTGTACACAACTGCAGTTCGCTTTGAGAAGTGAAATGTCGGTTCTAGTATTGTTCAAGTGGCTCTTTCCAGCCATCTGATGCTTTATTTTTGGGGATGTCAATGTTGAGTCGTCACACTCATTATAGTCATGTAGTCTGTACGTGTGTGAGCACAGTGAGGCGTGTAGCCATTAGGGCATTGTTGCGGATTGTCTGGTAGGGTGCTCTGGGCCACTAAATGCAATTAGATTCCAGTATAAAATATGTATTTCCACAACACCTACCGCACACCCAAGAGGAAACACACACTCACTGTATGCACTCAAGTATGAAGTGGGTGCCAGCATTTCTCAGTATGTATGCGAGGGCTGGCAAATATCCTGATTTTATTACACCGTTTTGTATTGTATATTACAATAAAATCTTTATATTGCACTTTAATACACTGAAGTCAAATTACCAAGGACTCCACATCACAGGATACTGCTTATGTGCAGCGAATATTTAACATAGACGGTGAGGATAACCGGCATAGCATAGAAAATGAATGGAAGGAACAAGCTCTTCATGCTCCTTCAAAGACCTGGAGAACTTGCACTGCTTGGCAGCAATCAGCAGATGCACTGTTGAGTCAACTAATTTGCTGTCTTAAGAAGCACCACATGCCATTACAGCTGTGGGAAATTGAGCTACTTTTTACAGGTATGGACTTAGAGCAGTAGTTCTCTGTTATTTTTCAATACTACTGAAAACCTGATCATATTTATTTATTTATCTGTCCATGAATTTGTGGCGTTGTCACTGCTGAATCGCAAATGTACAGCCATGCACTTGTCATTTGTTATACGTGTGTAAAAAAATAAACTTCTCCTCCTCCTTATAATGTAAACAGTAAATGTAAACAATATAAGTGCCACATACAGCCACTACTTGGGTATTTTGCAGTATTTTGCTCAATACAACCCTGGCATGAAAACAGGAGTTCAGAACATTCAGAGAGAGGTTCCTGTTCAATGTTAGCCGGGCAAGTCTGTCAGCCCAAGAGGATCATGGAAGTGTATGTGTTTGTGTGTGTGTGTGTGTTTGGCAATAGGAGGGCTTATGATGGATGGGGACTTTTACTCCTGTGAAGCGGCCATGCTTGTTTGCCACTGTTTCTGAACAACAAAGACCACACGGTCTGACCGCCTCTTCTTGTCCTCACCTCTCCATCTCCAGCTCTGCACTAGCTCTCTCTCACCATGTCTCACCAAACGTCCTCCCACGTGGACTGGTGGGCGAGAGTGAAATGTTAACACTAAGTGAGCGATATGCACTATAAGCAAGCAGTATATATTTCTTGCTAATGTGGAAATGTAGTTTGAGTTGTTATTAGTTCAATGAACCACAGTCTTGTTGGATGTGGTCTACAAGGGCATATGACTGCCTGGGGTCTCTAATTAGCGCTGGCTCAAAAATCATTGGTAATAACATCTGTGGTTCGATGCAACCACCTATGCAAGGCTTTTATTAACTCCACACCATGGCAGTAGCTGTGTTTGAACTATCACCAGTGGTCAGGGTGCGCTTTAAAATGTGGTGAAGCTCACCTGAGTGTTTACAATTGCTGGTAATTAATCAGCACTATTAATGCTGGCTGAATAGTTTGCACTTTTAACACATTGGCATTGGTTCTGTAGCTCATTAATGATTTTGTGCTCAAAGAAAGCTTTTTTTAAATTTCCCACTTTCTCATGCACTCCAAATCATGATTGCACATAGTCATGTGGATGACGTGGAGGTCATGTTTAGCACAAACTACTTTTATTTTCTTTTTCCTTCTACTTTATGTCTCCTTTTAATGCCATAATACTACTCTTAACCAATACAGCCGGCCAGCTTTTAAGACTTTAATTTGGATGTGTTTCTGTTGTTTGACGAGGAAGAGCTTTGAGTTCTTTTTAGGGAATTCTAGCGTATTATTAAAGTGGGTAGCAATTTTTATGTTGCTATGACAGTTAATGTTGAAATGTTGCCTGTAGCGTTAATAAATGGGTTATGATGGCCACAGTTCGTAATAAGAGGTTGACCAGCATCCCAGGATGAATGATAAATGGATGTTGGACTGTATGCACATTAGGTCTATCTTTGACTAAGGATATTCATAGTCAAATCCGATGAGGTTAGATTATGTTCATAGTCGACTAACCGTTGAATGTTGTTGTTTCAAGAAGAAGATGTCATTGACAATTTTTTTCCACCTAAAAAAGGGTAACACACTCAGATAAGGATGTGTATTACATGGTTTTCGCTCGTTTTCAGGACATTCATATGGACGCACATACTTTCTGAACTCGCTCCATCTTTACAGTAAATGTTTTGGAAATTGTGAGCGTTTTGTCTTCGTGGGGATATAACCTAAGCTACCCCTTTTTTTTTTTACCTGATACGCCGTGTTGGTTGTAGTCGCATGATATGCAAGAAGCTACTGATGCAAGTTGCACTTTGTTGATGTCGACCTTTTCAACATATGCCCACGCTTTGGATGATGTCTTAGTAGCCAATGAGCCAATAAGACTATTGATTTTGACAGTTGTCCTAGCACTGACCTCATAATAGTAAATACGGGTCTTCTGCTTAAAATTGAACACACACCATTTTCAATACTCTATTCAAGTCAGACTCCTTCAAATCGACTCGTTCATTAGTCGATTATTCTAATACATCCAATGTATATCCAATACAACAGTCATCTGTGGGTGGTAAATACGCACACATGCAGTGGGAGGATTATTGTAGATTTACAAGGCCTGGTAACAATGAGCAGACCCACTCTTGGGGACACAAACTCAATAACTATAACAATGAAATGTTGCTAATTCCTATTTAAATGCCCCTTAGGCGACGGATCCCTCTTGCTCTGCAGGCCAAGGGGCCGGCAAGAGATTCAGTGACATAATCCATATTCTCTACTCATTTCAGAGTTATTCTTTTTGATTCTCCCGTAAATCCCCACCCCTTTTCTTTTTTTGAAGAGGTAGCTTCACAGGAGAAATGTTTTGCGTCGGCAGAGAGTGTGCGCATCGTTTGTCTTTGAAGTGGCCACCTGAAGGTCCCACCGCCGATCCCTGTCCCTTATTGGCGAGCCGCTTGAATAATTCAACAGTTTCCGATGTAAACAGGATTGCTTTAATTCCTGGCCAGCAGGTTTGTGTGTGGAGTTTGCTGTTGCTTTGAAACGCCGGGGCAGTCGATTACATAGTCAGCGCACGTTCGGCAATTATGCCTTTTGCATGCATGGACCCATTAATGCTACATTGGTACTCTGGTCTGTCCTAAAAATGGTGCACACTTTGGTCCGGTTTGCTCGGTGTTCACTAGGGATGTTAACGATTTGGTTTGAGGATATGACGATTCAGATTCATCGGTAGATTACTCTTGTATCGCTTGTAATCAGCTTTACATTTTTAGATGAATTGATTGTGGAGACATGCACCAGGCATCGCGAGAGAAGCAATCGGCTAACAGTCTTATACTGTAGACGTAAACAAAGCGTGAGACTGGGCCGCCATGACTAGTTAGGTAACGCGAAGCCGAGCTGCGTAGCAGGGTGTGGCACCAGCCGTGGCCGAGGAAGGTGCACTGTGGACGGACACGCTGTCTGAGAAGCCCCGCTAGAGCAATGGGTGTCAGGAGAACCAGTGTAGCCTATAGAGTGCCGTCGACTTTGGAACGTCTTTAGATTAAGAAGGGTGCAAACTTGAGCGTGCCCTGCGATTGACCGGCAACCAGTCCAGTCCAGTCCAGTCCAGTCCAGTCCAGTCCTCCTGCCCAAAGTCAGCTGGGATAGGCTCCAGCATACCCGCGACCCTAATGAGGATGAGCGGCATAGAAAATGGATGGATGGAAAACTTGAGCGACCAGACCAACAGTGGCGAGTATGGTAACTTTTGTGTTTTGTAACTTTCATTCATTCATTTTGTATACCGCTTTTCCTCGTTAGGGTTGCAGTTATGCTGGAGCCTATCCCAGCTGACTTTGGGGGGGAGGCGGAGTACACCCTGGACTGGTCGCCAGCCAAATCGCAGGGCAGACAAGCAAACATTCACACTCACATTCATACCGATGGACAATTTAGAGTCGCCAATTAACCTAACATCTTTGGATGATGTGGGAGGAAACCGGAGTACCCGGAGAAAACCACCAGAAGCACGGGGAGAACATGCAAACTCCACATAGAGATGCTCAACGGAGATTCGAACCCTGATTTTCCAAATTCCTGACTGACTGTGAGGCCAACATGCTACCCACTCAGCCACCGTGCGTCCCTGTTTTGTAATTTGAAAAGTTGCACCTGGAATGTTGAAAAGATGATGTATGGGATTGCTTACATGTTCAAGCTAAAACAACATTATCATTTTAATCATGTGACAAATACTTCTATTTACTTATCAGTGCTTGGAAGACGTGTCATTATTTAAGGCGATTTGCACTATTTATTTTTTGTTATTAATTGGACTGAAGGTTAAGACATGTTTTTTCAGTGTTATATATTATACAGATACATAGAATATACCCAAACTTAGTTTCGTTAGTTCCAAGTCCCTATTTAATGGGTGTAAAATTGTAGATTGAAAATACAGTATAGAATGTAAACTATTGATTCCATCAAGTAAAAAGATGAACATTCATTAGTCAGTCTAATAATTAAATACATCTGACATGCTATTCTTTTGACTTCATTTTTGCCTGTGCCTTTTATCATGCTTGGGATTATGATGGTCTTTTTTACCCATTGGAAATTACTGTAAGAATACCACTTTCATATACTTGGCAGTCTCATTTTAGAATGTAAGATTAATATCTACATCAAGAAACATTAACTGTAGAATTTAATCGTATCAAATCGTTCTGGTTTTAAAATATGTCGTTTTTGAATCGCATCATAACCCATGTATTTAGATTAAAATCAAATCGTATATGACATAGAGATTTACATCCCTATCGTTCACACTGGTCTTTTAGTAATGCAGTAAAGGACAACATGCATGTAGTAGCGACTTGATTGGACAGTTTTTGTTACATTACATGGCACACCTAAAATATTTCAAACCAAAATGTCATCTGCTTAATACCAGTAGTAATATTTACTATCTTAAAATTCACAAAAATTCTTCTAAAATATACCTTTAAAAATCATAAATACAGGGAACGAGCACATCAAACACATTTTCTTGATTTTTATTTAAATACAGAAATTTCAGCAGAAATCCCTGGTGGGATGGTCCTGCTATGATGTCACTTGCGCCGCCTCCTCCAAACACTAAAGAAGTGACAAAAAATTGTACAAAATAATAAATATTTAAACATTCGAGCACACATCTAACAAGGTTATTTTTTAATGGTGGAAATAACAAGACTAATGTGTTTTGGTGTCATGAGCACTTTAAATGACATCTGCTTTGATTTGTTGTGGTTGTGGTGTTCCTGAGAGGCAAAGAAAGAGATCGCCATTGGGGTAGATTAAGTTCACTGATTGATTTTGCTGGGTTACACGTTACATGGATTACATCTTGTTGTTATTTCATCCATGTCATCTTCTTTCATTTGTTTCCTTGTTGGTGTAAATTGTGCCCCCTCCTTCTGGATTCGTCTTTATGTTCTTTGCAGCGCCGTCATGACATTTCACGGAGGCTACCTTTTGATTTTCTGTGAATCAGTGCTCAGTAGGAGGGAAGACATTCGGTCGGCGCCTATAAAAACACAGAATTCTGTACCCAGCCCTATACACACCAAACCTAAGTAAAACTAAAATAATGTTATTTGGTAATACCAGAAAGGACACTTGTGTGCAAATACAAATAGAAGGTGTAACATTTCTAGGTGTTATAATATAAGACAAAATGAGCTGGAAATCCCACATTAAAAATATACAATTATACTAGATACAAAATATTATATACAATATATTACTTTCATGACTTATTATTCTATATTTATTATGACTGTTATAATTTATGTATATTGATTTACAAAGCGTTGCTCTTTGTTATACATATATATATTGTTATACTGCCTTATCATTTTCTTATGTTATTTTAGAATTGGTAAAGGGTACATTTGCAAAGTGTTTTAGCAATTCACGTGAAACGAAGTGGGGGTAGGATTAAACGTACTCCTTTCTGTGGAATTGTAACGTGATGCATTCCAAATGTAGTATGTACGTATGTTGAAAATACATGAAACCCTTCCCATTATCATTGCAGCAGAGTTCATTTTACCCAATACAAATGTGCTAACAATGATAGTGGCAGTGGCTGGCCTTCACTTCACACGGAGCTTTAATTGCACACAAAGCCAGGAACGAGAATCTCCAGTTGCATTAATATTTCAGAGGAACACATCAGACAAGTCAGCCAGCAACTTCTCTACCTCTTTTCTTTTGTCTCCTCGCCTCCTTTGTTAGGTGTCTACACACCATTAAAAGAGCGGTAAGCTTTTTTTTTGCTTGCCAATGAGCCTAGTTTGCGTGCAAAAGTGGCCACACATCTTTATTAACCCGGGCCACCGTCATAATGGGGGCAATGTTTTTTACATTATTAACAAAGCTACCATCCTCTTCTTAAGTGAAAATGTTCTTTCATCTTTAACACCTGTTCATTTATCTCTTCTATTAATATAATTGGAGTTATACAAACTAGGAAAGGATGGAACGCGAGATGGACAGGCGGATTGGTGCAGCGTCTGCAGTGATGCGGACTCTGCACCGTCGCTGATGAGTCCATTGCAAACAACAGTACGACAAGTGTACCGTATATGGTAGTGCAACCGATATTTTAAAGTGCATGCAGAGGTAGATTAGGCTGATTGTGATACTTCAAGTGCAACTACTGCCTTTCAAGTAACCTTTGCCTGACGAGGTAAATACAGGAGACCCTTGTTCTCCGTTGCTGTTCAAGCATCTAATTTCAGTGTGTTCAGTTTGGCCTGGTTTTGGTTTTTTCCTGCACTGCTGGTGGGTATAAGTGAGCACCCAAAACACATATTTCCTGTTTCTATTTTGTCTACTTTTGCATGTCTTTTTTACAACTGCCACAACAGCCACCTTCATTGAAAGGGTGTGTCCCTCCATCACTTTTAAACATTAAGGAGCTTTGACGAGCAATTTTGCAGTAGGTGCTTAAAAACAGCAGAGAGGCTCTATCATAGAGGATCTTTGACAAACAATAGCAGTGCTCCTGTCGTATTAATTTCAATTTCCTGTCTCAGAGAGGATCTTTGACTGGTGTTTTTGCAGTAGTTCCTTGAAAACAATGGAGTGCTGCTGTCAAACATCGCAGGGGTCCCTGGTCCACGGGCCGGGCCAAACCGGGATGCTTGTCTTTCAGTAGCAATGACAGTAAAAGAGAGGTCTCGAAAAATAGTTTTGTCGTATTTATTGTGTTTGATACACAATACAAGACACAACGTCAGTGCATTATCTCACACGGACAGGGTTCATACTTCACAGGTGAACCCACAATGTAAGCACGCACGCATTTGCATATAAGATTAGCCAAAGCTTCTTGACCTCTAAAGCAAGGGCGTGATGGAGCTGTGCCGGGATGAAGCCAGTCAACGGCATGTGGTCTTGGCTTATCAGTGTGGGTTTGAGTGGCGTGTGAGCAGCGAGCGGTCGTCACTTGTCAGGATTTATTCGGAGGAAATGAGGGTGGTGGCGGTGCTGTGAATATCCCACAGAGATAGCACGAACGTGAGCCGCGCTATACTTAAGAATAGAAGGGATGCACGTGTTTACAAATAAAAGTGGAAAGCTGAGCTGTTGTCCCCCTCCCACCTCCAAGATTTGTTTTGAATGGCTTCAGTTCCATGGAAGAGGAGGTGGCAGTTAAATAGGACTGTCTGGATGACAGACGCATCTTCCTCCCTTCATTAATCTCCATTTAGTTCTGCACCGGAGACGAGGCGCTGGCGGAGTCACGGGGCAAGATTGAGGATACGGCTGACCATCAAC
This sequence comes from Oostethus manadensis, assembly GCA_024372805.1. Lineage (NCBI taxonomy): Eukaryota > Metazoa > Chordata > Actinopteri > Syngnathiformes > Syngnathidae > Oostethus > Oostethus manadensis. The sequence goes on along the minus strand of QODF01000079.1, from coordinate 126,921 downwards.
ATCAGCAAAGATGGGAAGGCCAGGAGGGGAGGAGGATGGATGCAAAGACGGGATGAGCAGGAGTGGAATATTGGAAGTGAAGCTACTTGCCCAGGAGGGAAAAAGGAGGGGGCTGGAAGGAATATAGGTTATAAATCGGAGAGACAGGAGTGGGAATGGAAGAGGGAAGTCTGCTGTTTGATCTGTAACAGGATTATTCTTCCTCTCCTCCTTATATTTGATTTTTTTTCTCACCCAGACATATTTATTCATATGAAATTGTTCACAGTGCACCAGCAGAAAACTATAATGTACACCCCTCTTCCCCTTATTTCCTTAGCACACATTGCAGCACATCATCTTAAAAGGTATTATCAGAAATAAGGGAGGGAAAATAACGATTACAAGTCATAATATTATGAGACGTATGGTTAGGAGAATAAAGGTTGTGATCGTACGATAAAAAATATAAAAAACAAAATGGAGTAAATGTGTGGACTAAAATTATTTTAACATTACCTAATGAATCAGTATTTAAGTTAGTTTTTACATGATAGTAAAATAGTGCGTCCAAAATTTGTGAACAATATTGTAGCAGTACTTGTTTTCCCCTCCTAAAAAATAATAATATATATATATATATTATTATTTTATTAATGAATGGTACATACTGCCTGCGATTGAATGGCGACCAGTCCAGGGTGTACCCCGCCTTCCGCCCCAAGTCAGCTGGGATAGGCTCTGTCATAATGAGGATAAGCGGCATAGAAAATGGATGGATGGATGGTACATTCTGCATATACAATAACATATAGTTGTAACGCAAAGAAAGCAAAATACAACAAACAGTATATATTGCGCATTCAGGATGAAAGCAAAATGTGTTGTTTCACAAAAATGTGTTGTCACCAAAAAAAGATAGATGACATATCAATTTTAGGGAAAAATATAATTGAAAACATGCGCACATTCAAGACTTTCAGCTTATCAATATATAGGGTAAAATTATGCAACGGACTGAGGAACGAACAATATATCAATATGAGGTATTTTAAGAAAAAAGTACAATCATATGGCATTTAGAATGTACATGGAATAAGCAAAATCCTTGTAAGAAATAATCCATTCATTACTGTTATTGTTTTTTTCTGTTTTTACGCCTGTACTTATTTATTCTTTTCATTATTTAATGAAGGTGTTATTTATCATGCCGTAGGCCATGGTTTTCTTTATCAATATGCCTTTTTGTCTATTTATGTTTACTCCCATTTATTTTGAATAATTTATTACTGAATAACGTTGCAATTACACATTCTTTTCTTCCCTGTTAGAAAATTGGCAACTTGATACGTGCGTATCACAGGAAATGAACACATTATTGGTGAGATTTGGTGAAATTGGTAAGATTAAATAAACTCTTGCTTCCTCTTACTACATTTCGGGCATGTTGAATTGTAATTGTATCACCGTATGTATTAAAAAACCAAAAACCATAAGCACACAAGAATAATGTTTTAATATTAGCTGAAAAACTTTGTAGTTATAGTTAGAAAAAAACGTGTTTTGTTGAAATCCAACTAACTATACTAGAAATAGCAGCGTAATCCATGCAACAATGTTAATTATTATTGACTGTTCCTGCGCGGCAGTGTTGTTGTTTGAAGAACATGACCTTTAGAAAATGATGTTTGAGCATGGGAGATATTGTTCATTAACTTTCGCTGTTGGATGACTTTTTTTTTCTAGACCTTTTTTATATGCACTCTACACTGTTTCTGGTGGCAAAAACACACAAAGACAAAAATCACACACAGACAAAAATCCAAGGCTGGTGTGCTGATTAATTTGATTCTCTTATTAAAAATGAGCATTGGGGCTTTTATCTTTGTGACCTTTTGTGCTTCAAAGAGCCTTTGGAGGCTCTTGTTCAGAACGTTAAAGCTATCATGTGAGCGCTAACAACACTGCATATTGATTCTGTGCTTCGCACAAGTCCAGCTGTGTTCATTAAAAAATAAATAAATGAAAGGCCATCATGGGAGAAACAATTGCTTTCATTGTTACTTTCTGTCTCCATGCTATACTGGACTGAACTTACAAAAAATAGAAGGGGTTACTCGGATTAGGCTGTTTTGTTGAGATTTGTGTAGGATTTTGAAAAAAAAGCCATGCACTGTGGTGGGAAATGGATGTTTTGTGGCGTTACCTGATTAAATGGCCTTTGGCTAATGACTGTCTCTGCTTGCAGTGGTGTGATGTGGGTAGAAGTTAAAATAGCTTTTGTTTATTATTTTGAACTCATGTTGGTATTTGTCTTGTATACTTACTAGCTACCTTTTGAGTGTTAAGATGCTGTGTGATTACTTTAGCTTCCTGACACCGTGCGTCAGACTGTTATATTGAGTAATGACCTCTTGCCGATTTTCAAGCTTGTGGTGAGTTTTCACGTAATTCATGATTGACTCCTGTCAGATAAAGAGCTAATAAGTAATACAGTATTCGAACTTGCCTCTGGGCTGCACCTTTTATCTTGTAGTTAGGACTTTTTGTTTAACTTATCACACATTGTTCTCCCATCCCATGTTCTGACACACTGACAGGTAAGTGACCAGGTCCAAATGAGGACTGAGTTTAATGAATAGAAATTTAATCAAAATTTAAATACATTTACCTTTTAGATCCCGCTCTGTAAAACAGAGCACACCATGCTCTCAGTGTGCCACGGAACTTGACTGTGCACTGACAGCTTGTGACTGATGCCAAGTGTGACACAAGTACCAGAAAACCCTCTAAGGAGACCAGAAAATGTAACTAGATTTTTTGCTAGTTGCCTTGGAGAAAATATGTCGTCAAGAGGCTTTGGAAAGTTGCCAGATCTAGCAACAAAGTTTGCAAAACTGCATAACAAACCTGTTTAATAATCTATGTAATATTTTAAACTAATAATAATAATCGTATAGCCCTACATCAGCAGACCAAATTGTTTAAGACCATCCATCTGGAGAGCTTTTTTCAACACTTGGTTTGCATAAACAAAGACGTTCCTTCACAAATTCAGGCAAGCTTATCTGCATGTTTGTCACCCTCATTGGGGATTCAACCTAACTGCAGTTCATCGTCTTAACAGACTTAAGTGGGTAAATGCTCACATTTTTTCCACTGATAAATAACACCAGATACTGACTGAAAAGATTGATTCGGTTTTCGTACCATAGCAACATTTTGAAGTTCATGCCGAGGTAGAGAACAATGACCAACAATTCTTGTAAGAGGACTTTTTTGTGGTACTCAGATGAGTACTATCTTGTACCTGCTTTTCATGAATAAAAAAAATATATAACCCAAGTTTATGTTAAGTCAGTACTCTTTGAGGGTGTACAGTGGCATACTAACACACTGTAAATGCACGGCTTTTTATTAAGTATTTGTACACAACTGCAGTTCGCTTTGAGAAGTGAAATGTCGGTTCTAGTATTGTTCAAGTGGCTCTTTCCAGCCATCTGATGCTTTATTTTTGGGGATGTCAATGTTGAGTCGTCACACTCATTATAGTCATGTAGTCTGTACGTGTGTGAGCACAGTGAGGCGTGTAGCCATTAGGGCATTGTTGCGGATTGTCTGGTAGGGTGCTCTGGGCCACTAAATGCAATTAGATTCCAGTATAAAATATGTATTTCCACAACACCTACCGCACACCCAAGAGGAAACACACACTCACTGTATGCACTCAAGTATGAAGTGGGTGCCAGCATTTCTCAGTATGTATGCGAGGGCTGGCAAATATCCTGATTTTATTACACCGTTTTGTATTGTATATTACAATAAAATCTTTATATTGCACTTTAATACACTGAAGTCAAATTACCAAGGACTCCACATCACAGGATACTGCTTATGTGCAGCGAATATTTAACATAGACGGTGAGGATAACCGGCATAGCATAGAAAATGAATGGAAGGAACAAGCTCTTCATGCTCCTTCAAAGACCTGGAGAACTTGCACTGCTTGGCAGCAATCAGCAGATGCACTGTTGAGTCAACTAATTTGCTGTCTTAAGAAGCACCACATGCCATTACAGCTGTGGGAAATTGAGCTACTTTTTACAGGTATGGACTTAGAGCAGTAGTTCTCTGTTATTTTTCAATACTACTGAAAACCTGATCATATTTATTTATTTATCTGTCCATGAATTTGTGGCGTTGTCACTGCTGAATCGCAAATGTACAGCCATGCACTTGTCATTTGTTATACGTGTGTAAAAAAATAAACTTCTCCTCCTCCTTATAATGTAAACAGTAAATGTAAACAATATAAGTGCCACATACAGCCACTACTTGGGTATTTTGCAGTATTTTGCTCAATACAACCCTGGCATGAAAACAGGAGTTCAGAACATTCAGAGAGAGGTTCCTGTTCAATGTTAGCCGGGCAAGTCTGTCAGCCCAAGAGGATCATGGAAGTGTATGTGTTTGTGTGTGTGTGTGTGTTTGGCAATAGGAGGGCTTATGATGGATGGGGACTTTTACTCCTGTGAAGCGGCCATGCTTGTTTGCCACTGTTTCTGAACAACAAAGACCACACGGTCTGACCGCCTCTTCTTGTCCTCACCTCTCCATCTCCAGCTCTGCACTAGCTCTCTCTCACCATGTCTCACCAAACGTCCTCCCACGTGGACTGGTGGGCGAGAGTGAAATGTTAACACTAAGTGAGCGATATGCACTATAAGCAAGCAGTATATATTTCTTGCTAATGTGGAAATGTAGTTTGAGTTGTTATTAGTTCAATGAACCACAGTCTTGTTGGATGTGGTCTACAAGGGCATATGACTGCCTGGGGTCTCTAATTAGCGCTGGCTCAAAAATCATTGGTAATAACATCTGTGGTTCGATGCAACCACCTATGCAAGGCTTTTATTAACTCCACACCATGGCAGTAGCTGTGTTTGAACTATCACCAGTGGTCAGGGTGCGCTTTAAAATGTGGTGAAGCTCACCTGAGTGTTTACAATTGCTGGTAATTAATCAGCACTATTAATGCTGGCTGAATAGTTTGCACTTTTAACACATTGGCATTGGTTCTGTAGCTCATTAATGATTTTGTGCTCAAAGAAAGCTTTTTTTAAATTTCCCACTTTCTCATGCACTCCAAATCATGATTGCACATAGTCATGTGGATGACGTGGAGGTCATGTTTAGCACAAACTACTTTTATTTTCTTTTTCCTTCTACTTTATGTCTCCTTTTAATGCCATAATACTACTCTTAACCAATACAGCCGGCCAGCTTTTAAGACTTTAATTTGGATGTGTTTCTGTTGTTTGACGAGGAAGAGCTTTGAGTTCTTTTTAGGGAATTCTAGCGTATTATTAAAGTGGGTAGCAATTTTTATGTTGCTATGACAGTTAATGTTGAAATGTTGCCTGTAGCGTTAATAAATGGGTTATGATGGCCACAGTTCGTAATAAGAGGTTGACCAGCATCCCAGGATGAATGATAAATGGATGTTGGACTGTATGCACATTAGGTCTATCTTTGACTAAGGATATTCATAGTCAAATCCGATGAGGTTAGATTATGTTCATAGTCGACTAACCGTTGAATGTTGTTGTTTCAAGAAGAAGATGTCATTGACAATTTTTTTCCACCTAAAAAAGGGTAACACACTCAGATAAGGATGTGTATTACATGGTTTTCGCTCGTTTTCAGGACATTCATATGGACGCACATACTTTCTGAACTCGCTCCATCTTTACAGTAAATGTTTTGGAAATTGTGAGCGTTTTGTCTTCGTGGGGATATAACCTAAGCTACCCCTTTTTTTTTTTACCTGATACGCCGTGTTGGTTGTAGTCGCATGATATGCAAGAAGCTACTGATGCAAGTTGCACTTTGTTGATGTCGACCTTTTCAACATATGCCCACGCTTTGGATGATGTCTTAGTAGCCAATGAGCCAATAAGACTATTGATTTTGACAGTTGTCCTAGCACTGACCTCATAATAGTAAATACGGGTCTTCTGCTTAAAATTGAACACACACCATTTTCAATACTCTATTCAAGTCAGACTCCTTCAAATCGACTCGTTCATTAGTCGATTATTCTAATACATCCAATGTATATCCAATACAACAGTCATCTGTGGGTGGTAAATACGCACACATGCAGTGGGAGGATTATTGTAGATTTACAAGGCCTGGTAACAATGAGCAGACCCACTCTTGGGGACACAAACTCAATAACTATAACAATGAAATGTTGCTAATTCCTATTTAAATGCCCCTTAGGCGACGGATCCCTCTTGCTCTGCAGGCCAAGGGGCCGGCAAGAGATTCAGTGACATAATCCATATTCTCTACTCATTTCAGAGTTATTCTTTTTGATTCTCCCGTAAATCCCCACCCCTTTTCTTTTTTTGAAGAGGTAGCTTCACAGGAGAAATGTTTTGCGTCGGCAGAGAGTGTGCGCATCGTTTGTCTTTGAAGTGGCCACCTGAAGGTCCCACCGCCGATCCCTGTCCCTTATTGGCGAGCCGCTTGAATAATTCAACAGTTTCCGATGTAAACAGGATTGCTTTAATTCCTGGCCAGCAGGTTTGTGTGTGGAGTTTGCTGTTGCTTTGAAACGCCGGGGCAGTCGATTACATAGTCAGCGCACGTTCGGCAATTATGCCTTTTGCATGCATGGACCCATTAATGCTACATTGGTACTCTGGTCTGTCCTAAAAATGGTGCACACTTTGGTCCGGTTTGCTCGGTGTTCACTAGGGATGTTAACGATTTGGTTTGAGGATATGACGATTCAGATTCATCGGTAGATTACTCTTGTATCGCTTGTAATCAGCTTTACATTTTTAGATGAATTGATTGTGGAGACATGCACCAGGCATCGCGAGAGAAGCAATCGGCTAACAGTCTTATACTGTAGACGTAAACAAAGCGTGAGACTGGGCCGCCATGACTAGTTAGGTAACGCGAAGCCGAGCTGCGTAGCAGGGTGTGGCACCAGCCGTGGCCGAGGAAGGTGCACTGTGGACGGACACGCTGTCTGAGAAGCCCCGCTAGAGCAATGGGTGTCAGGAGAACCAGTGTAGCCTATAGAGTGCCGTCGACTTTGGAACGTCTTTAGATTAAGAAGGGTGCAAACTTGAGCGTGCCCTGCGATTGACCGGCAACCAGTCCAGTCCAGTCCAGTCCAGTCCAGTCCAGTCCTCCTGCCCAAAGTCAGCTGGGATAGGCTCCAGCATACCCGCGACCCTAATGAGGATGAGCGGCATAGAAAATGGATGGATGGAAAACTTGAGCGACCAGACCAACAGTGGCGAGTATGGTAACTTTTTTGTTTTGTAACTTTCATTCATTCATTTTGTATACCGCTTTTCCTCGTTAGGGTTGCAGTTATGCTGGAGCCTATCCCAGCTGACTTTGGGGGGGAGGCGGAATACACCCTGGACTGGTCGCCAGCCAAATCGCAGGGCAGACAAGCAAACATTCACACTCACATTCATACCGATGGACAATTTAGAGTCGCCAATTAACCTAACATCTTTGGATGATGTGGGAGGAAACCGGAGTACCCGGAGAAAACCACCAGAAGCACGGGGAGAACATGCAAACTCCACATAGAGATGCTCAACGGAGATTCGAACCCTGATTTTCCAAATTCCTGACTGACTGTGAGGCCAACATGCTACCCACTCAGCCACCGTGCGTCCCTGTTTTGTAATTTGAAAAGTTGCACCTGGAATGTTGAAAAGATGATGTATGGGATTGCTTACATGTTCAAGCTAAAACAACATTATCATTTTAATCATGTGACAAATACTTCTATTTACTTATCAGTGCTTGGAAGACGTGTCATTATTTAAGGCGATTTGCACTATTTATTTTTTGTTATTAATTGGACTGAAGGTTAAGACATGTTTTTTCAGTGTTATATATTATACAGATACATAGAATATACCCAAACTTAGTTTCGTTAGTTCCAAGTCCCTATTTAATGGGTGTAAAATTGTAGATTGAAAATACAGTATAGAATGTAAACTATTGATTCCATCAAGTAAAAAGATGAACATTCATTAGTCAGTCTAATAATTAAATACATCTGACATGCTATTCTTTTGACTTCATTTTTGCCTGTGCCTTTTATCATGCTTGGGATTATGATGGTCTTTTTTACCCATTGGAAATTACTGTAAGAATACCACTTTCATATACTTGGCAGTCTCATTTTAGAATGTAAGATTAATATCTACATCAAGAAACATTAACTGTAGAATTTAATCGTATCAAATCGTTCTGGTTTTAAAATATGTCGTTTTTGAATCGCATCATAACCCATGTATTTAGATTAAAATCAAATCGTATATGACATAGAGATTTACATCCCTATCGTTCACACTGGTCTTTTAGTAATGCAGTAAAGGACAACATGCATGTAGTAGCGACTTGATTGGACAGTTTTTGTTACATTACATGGCACACCTAAAATATTTCAAACCAAAATGTCATCTGCTTAATACCAGTAGTAATATTTACTATCTTAAAATTCACAAAAATTCTTCTAAAATATACCTTTAAAAATCATAAATACAGGGAACGAGCACATCAAACACATTTTCTTGATTTTTATTTAAATACAGAAATTTCAGCAGAAATCCCTGGTGGGATGGTCCTGCTATGATGTCACTTGCGCCGCCTCCTCCAAACACTAAAGAAGTGACAAAAAATTGTACAAAATAATAAATATTTAAACATTCGAGCACACATCTAACAAGGTTATTTTTTAATGGTGGAAATAACAAGACTAATGTGTTTTGGTGTCATGAGCACTTTAAATGACATCTGCTTTGATTTGTTGTGGTTGTGGTGTTCCTGAGAGGCAAAGAAAGAGATCGCCATTGGGGTAGATTAAGTTCACTGATTGATTTTGCTGGGTTACACGTTACATGGATTACATCTTGTTGTTATTTCATCCATGTCATCTTCTTTCATTTGTTTCCTTGTTGGTGTAAATTGTGCCCCCTCCTTCTGGATTCGTCTTTATGTTCTTTGCAGCGCCGTCATGACATTTCACGGAGGCTACCTTTTGATTTTCTGTGAATCAGTGCTCAGTAGGAGGGAAGACATTCGGTCGGCGCCTATAAAAACACAGAATTCTGTACCCAGCCCTATACACACCAAACCTAAGTAAAACTAAAATAATGTTATTTGGTAATACCAGAAAGGACACTTGTGTGCAAATACAAATAGAAGGTGTAACATTTCTAGGTGTTATAATATAAGACAAAATGAGCTGGAAATCCCACATTAAAAATATACAATTATACTAGATACAAAATATTATATACAATATATTACTTTCATGACTTATTATTCTATATTTATTATGACTGTTATAATTTATGTATATTGATTTACAAAGCGTTGCTCTTTGTTATACATATATATATTGTTATACTGCCTTATCATTTTCTTATGTTATTTTAGAATTGGTAAAGGGTACATTTGCAAAGTGTTTTAGCAATTCACGTGAAACGAAGTGGGGGTAGGATTAAACGTACTCCTTTCTGTGGAATTGTAACGTGATGCATTCCAAATGTAGTATGTACGTATGTTGAAAATACATGAAACCCTTCCCATTATCATTGCAGCAGAGTTCATTTTACCCAATACAAATGTGCTAACAATGATAGTGGCAGTGGCTGGCCTTCACTTCACACGGAGCTTTAATTGCACACAAAGCCAGGAACGAGAATCTCCAGTTGCATTAATATTTCAGAGGAACACATCAGACAAGTCAGCCAGCAACTTCTCTACCTCTTTTCTTTTGTCTCCTCGCCTCCTTTGTTAGGTGTCTACACACCATTAAAAGAGCGGTAAGCTTTTTTTTTGCTTGCCAATGAGCCTAGTTTGCGTGCAAAAGTGGCCACACATCTTTATTAACCCGGGCCACCGTCATAATGGGGGCAATGTTTTTTACATTATTAACAAAGCTACCATCCTCTTCTTAAGTGAAAATGTTCTTTCATCTTTAACACCTGTTCATTTATCTCTTCTATTAATATAATTGGAGTTATACAAACTAGGAAAGGATGGAACGCGAGATGGACAGGCGGATTGGTGCAGCGTCTGCAGTGATGCGGACTCTGCACCGGTCTGTCGTGGTGAAGAGAGAGCTGAGCCAAAAGGCAAAGCTCTCGATTTACCGGTCCATCTACGTTCCTACCACCACCTATGGGCATGAGCTTTGGGTAGTGACCGAAAGGACAAGATCGCGGGTACAAGCGGCCGAAATGAGTTTTCTCCGCAGGGTGGCTGCGCTCTCCCTTAGAGATAGGGTGAGAAGCACTGTCATCCGGGAGATACTCGGAGTAGAATCGCTGCTCCTCCGCATTGAGAGGAGCCAGATAAGGTGGCTCGGGCATCTGGTTAGGATGCCTCCCGAACGGCTTCCTGGGGAGGTGTTCAGGGCACGTCCAACCGGTAGGAGGCCTCGGGGAAGACCCAGGACACGTTGGAGAGACTATGTCTCTCAGCTCGCCTGGGAACGTCTCGTCATCCGCTGGAAAGACCTAGACGAAGTGGCCGGGGAGAGGGACCTCTGGGCTTCCCTGCTTAGGTTGCTGCCCCGACCTCGGGGAAGCGGAAGAAAATGGATGGATGGGCGGAGTTATACATACTTTATTTACGGTGGATGGCACACACTGATAATGTATACATGCTATTCCGTTTTAAAATCCTCACATGCATGGAGGTAATTAGAACAATAAAGAAGGAATGAGCAGTGGAGAGCAAACGAATTTGTGGTCGGTTGCTTTGGTGGTTAGTTAGGAGAATTATTCAAAAATTACAGCACTGATTTCTGTGAAACTTGGTGTACAGGTGGTACATGTTCCTTGCAAGAACCTATCAAATTTTGATCCAGTGCAATTTTTAAATGAAACCTTCTATTAAGGGAGAAAACTATCCAAATCGACATGGCCCTGTGTGAAAAAGGGATTTCCACCTAAACCTAACAACTGGTCATTGCAGCAACAACTGCAATCGAGCGTTTGCAATCTCTTACTATGGAATCACAGGAGTGGCAAAATTAAAAGGAAATGCATGTGGAAATATACAGAATGTACAACAATACAAATATATGCAAATGTAGTCATTTTGTAATTCAGTTTTGTCTTTGCCTTTTCCAATTTTCTCATTGCTTTGTGTGTATCGTCCATTTAATTGTTGACTTTCATTTTTGTCTTTTCCATTTGCTTTTCCTTTTTGCATTTACCGATTTACGGATGGGACTGGTCACTCCAGCCTGTTAGCCGCTTCTCTTACCAGTTTCTATATGGACTCCATCGTGTAAGACGTTCACGCAAAGTATGTGCATGGTGGCGTTATAGTGATGTTACTTCCTGTCTGTCGCTCGCAAGCTGGAATCCTATGATCAGGTATTGACTAGTCACCCTTGCAGAAGGACCCGCCCACAGCAAAGGCTGTAGGCAGGTCCATCAATAGACATTGCTCTTCCATTTAGTGTCAAGCATCCACTAAATGCAAAGAAAAAAAGCAAGTGGAAAAGACAAAGACAAAAGATGGCAATCAACGATAAAAAGACCAAACACAAAAAGAAATGACATCATGAAAAAGGCCAAGACAAAGTGGAATTACAATGTGGCTACATTTCTATTTTTTCTACATGCACTTCCTTTTAATTTTGGCACTCCTGTGATTCCATATTTTTACAATTTAAAGCAGAACGCCTCCAAAATGTAGAGGAGCAAATGCTGAACAAATAGGTGGTGATCTACTGTAAGATAAAATGGTTACTGAAATGTGAGGTTTTGTGAGATACTGTACTTTATATATGTATATAGATGCACTCAGTCTGTGTTGCCATCACTGTTAGTGACATTAGATTACTATGTCTCAGTCGGATGACTTCAATTTGGAGTCTAGCGACCCACCACTGCTCGTTTTCTAGTCATTTTCAGGAATTCAGCCCATGCACATGTTCAAGTATGTTGATGTCTTGTACTGTACATTCATGCATTCATGGGCAGTCTGCCTGGGTCCAGGCCTTGGGCAGTGTGTCCTTAACTCTCTCGCTGGCCTCCCCAAGTATCTAATCTCACTGGAGATGTCTCTCTCCTGACGGGCTAGATGGGTCATTGAACACCCTCGACCCACATTCCCACACACCACAATCCCTCGTTGTCAATTCTACCACATAGTCACTTTGATTTAACGTCACATTTCTTATTCATGTCCATGTTTTATTTATGTGTGTGTGTGTGTGTGGTTTATATTCATAAATTTTTTCTTACTTTTGAACCGTTTTACAGGTCAGTTTGACAAGAACTGCCTTTTAATTATAGTTTCATCACTTTGCTGATTGGTTAGTTAATCCATAAGAAGGAGTGCGCCAAAACTACACCACTGGTTTCTTGAAACAAGGTGGGTTGATGGCACATGTCTTAGCCAAAAGCCCATGCGAGGGTCCTGTTGCGAGAGCCATCTGCCAAGGCTTTGAAAAAACTTACCATCGAACATATACTTTTCTTTGTCCATTTCTGCTTAGAATTGGTTCCCGCTTGTGGCTCCACATCCACTGCTGTGTTTCCTCACAATGTGCTGTGGCCCGAGGACCGAGCGGGACCTTCTTCAAAATACAGTGTGAGCTGAGGATCAGCCAATTTAAATGTTGCCAGTCATAAATAAAACAGAAATATTTGAAATTGCAGACCCCTGCATTCAATGTATTCTGTTTTAAAGGAAAACTGCAACTTTTTTAAAATTTTTCCCATCCACAAAACCACACTCCATTCATCCATCCATTTTCTATGCTGCTTCTGTCTCATTAATAGTAGGGGCTATGCTGGAGCCTATCCCAGCTGACTTTGGGCGAGAGGCGAGGTGCACTCTGGACTGGACACACGTCAATCCCAGGACAACCAACCAATCACACTCACATTCACACCTTCACATGGACCGTTTAGAGTTGCCAATTAACCTAACATGCATGATTTTGGAATGTTGGAGGAAACCGGAGTGCCCAGAGGAAACCCACGCAGGCACGGGCAGAACATGCACACTCCACACAGTGATGCCAAGCGAAGATTAGGTGTGGCCAACATGCTAACCACTCGACCACCGTGCGGCTTACCACAATACAGATACAGATCATTTGGATGGGTGAACAGATGCAGATACAGATAGTGGTGTCCTTGCTCATCCCTACCCATTTACTTAAGTGACCTGTATTATTTACCAAGCTGCAGTGATATGGTTATTGTAGCAGCTAACACGAAGAGTTGTATTTCTTTGGCAGAGTAAAACAATGCCTTTTGCGTCACTCACAACATCTCAAGCCACTGCAGAGCGGCCACTGCAGCTGGCTGTGTTAAATAGTGAATGCAAGGTTAGAAATCATGCCCTGCATTGTAGAAGGTTTGTGCAATAAGCAGAAAAGTTGGTCAACTTTGAGATTCCACACGCTACCAAGTAATCAAACAGGACAGACTTGAATCAGCAGACACAGGCTCTCAAATTAGACAGGGTTCAGATAAGGTTCTGGGTCCTCATTTGTCCAACAGCGGTTGTCGGTGGCAGCGGCAGCTCTCACAAAGTACGCCGTGATTAGTGATAGATTAGTAATGCGCCTAGGAAAAAAGTTCCTCTAATGTTTAAAAAGATCAAAATAAGGCAAAACAATGTAAGTATTGCAAGTTATCATGAATATATACTGTATATGTACATAATGTACAGGTATATCAAACGTTGTTGCGGGCTTTGTTGTCAAAATAGCTGGGTCACATGACGTGCAATGTTAGATCATTTCCATCCAGGGGTTCTGGTTTGGTGGCCGCAAGATTGGGTCTTTGCTTTTTGCAGATGGTGTGGTCATGTCGGCTTCATCAAGTCGTGAACTTCAACTCTGGCTGAATTGGTTTGCAACTGAGTGTGAAGCGGCTGGGATGAGAAATCAGCAACTCATAGTTCGAGTGCATGGTTTTCTCCAGGAAAAGGGAAATTTACCGGTTGATCTACGTTCCTACCCTCACCTATGGTCATGAACTTTGGGTAGTGACCTAAAGGACAAGATTGCGGGTACAAGTGTCTGAAATTAGTTTTTTTCCGCAGGGTGGCTTGGTTCTCCCTACAAGATAAGGTCACTGTCATCCGGGAGGGTCTCGGAGTAGTACTACTGCTTCTCCACATTGAGAGGAGCCAGATGCGGTGGCTGTGGCATCTGGTTACGAAGGCCTGCGGCGGTTTAAAAAATAAACAAACTGGTGGCGTTTAGAGCCGTGTAATCGAAAATTGAGAGTTGGAAAATATCGGATATCGGCAAAAAGCAGATATTAGACATCCCTAATGTTAATAAATAGGATATTTTTGTACTTTGGGCCTAAAAACATTATAAGAGACTCACAGACGCCATAATGACCTTCACACTCATATAGCGAAGTATAGGAACCGTTATAGGAACCGTTATAACCAGTATGACAGAAATTAGTCATAAATAAAACTGTAGAAAAGGCAGCACGTTTAGAAGCCATTGTGGAGTTGACATAAACGTTGTCAGTCACTCAGAAGAGCAAAGATACATTCAGCTGTACAACATCAACATAGGAAGCACATACAACTTGTGGGTGGATGCTGCATGAAGCTGTGCTAATCACTGCCAACGATACAGAACATTAACTTTCTGTACTGTATAGTACGTTTACCCAGGCCTTAGCAATATTTATGCTTGAAAATGATTTCTCTGGGCCAATAATATATACTTAAATATGCATATATTTGACTGTTAATTGGCTGTAAAACATTGTTATTAATTCATTCATTCCTGAAAAACTGTGCTGTAGTGAGGGAGTGACAATCACACAATGATATTGCAATACTGCAACACTGGTTCTGGTGCTGCTGTGTTTGGCATAAATTCCTTAATACATTTCCTTTACACTTGAAAAAAAGCAATCCAAATGGAAATCCTTTTAGCATTTGATGCGTAATTTACGTAACTAATATGTATATTTGAGGCTAATGTAGCTGCACCACTTATACAGTATGTTGTCCCTGTCCAATATTCACATAGATTAAATTAGTGAGGTTGTGCACACATGCATGAATAAATCATTCCAATGTATAATGAAAGATGATGAATCATGAAAGTGACATTGGTGGTCATAGTAGCATGACGTCTTAGATACAACTAATTTATTGTCATTAACCGTGAACATCGCTGTACCTACCACACACGACTCTCATCACCCGCCAGAATCCACCAAGCGACAATGTGAACGAAAGGACGGACACGCCAAGATAGGGAAGCTAATTTTAGTTGGCTAAATATCCCCATTTCCTTCCCTCTTTGCAGCTACATTACCCATTCCAGAGCCCTCATCTTCCTGGGTTTTGTAACAGAACTCATCAGGAGTACTGACTTAAAAAGCCCTCTAGGGTACAAAATCCAATCGGCCAAAAACGTTCCATTTTGGAGGAGGTTGTTTTTTTTTTTTTAGTAGGAGTTGCAACATTTTGTACTCGATGTAACTCTACCTCCTCTTCCATTTAGTTAGATCCTAATAGCTCAGTGTTAAAAGAAATGACATACAAACTTATACAACATACAAATATGATCTGTAACCGTATGTGCTAACTACCATAACTACTACCATGTTAACTACTTCTTATTTTGTTGGTAATATATTAGTTACAATTTACTCGCTAAGGATACTGGCAATGTTGTAAACATACATGCAAGACCTGATCAAAATTGTAAGACTAGTTGAAAAATTGCTACAATTGATCTTTTGCACATTTGGATCTTAATGAGGTTTTAAGTAGAGCTACAATATGCAAAAGAAAGAAGGGTGTGTGTGACAGAAAGCACTTTGAAAAAAGTAATTTATTGTAAACAACAATGAAACTGGAATACGCTGTTTATCAGCTTAAGACCATCCAAAAGTTTAAGACCATTGCTCAAAATCACAAAAAACTCTCCAAACCAGAACAAAAAATGTTCTCAGAAGGACTCAATAATGAGGAGCTCCACCGTTCTTGTTAATCGCTTCAGAAACTAGTTCGGGCATGCTTGATGCGAGTTTTTCCAGGAAGCTAGTGGGAACATTGCTCCAAGTGGTGAAGTTGGCTTCACGAAGGGCATCAACTGTCTGGAACTTCCCTCGCCATCCATCCCTAAATGTTCTCTATGGCATTTAAATCAGGTGAACATGCAGGATGGTCCAAAAGAGTGATGTTATTCTCCCTAAAGAAGTCCTTCGCCAACGAGCATTGTGAACTGCAGCGTTGTTCTGTTGAAAAACCCAGCAGTTACCACACAGACACCAGCCGCCGTCTTACGACCCTGCACCACCTGACACTCCAGCGTTCTACTGAATGAAAAAGCACCCCAGATCAAGATGCAACCCCCTCCACTGTGTCGGGTAGAAATCATCTCAGGTGGAATCTCTTTGTCATACCAGTAACGTTGGAAGCCATCTGGACCATCAAGGTTACATTTTTTCTCATCAGAGAATAAAACTTTTTTCCACCTTTCAATGTCCCATGTTTGAGGCCCCCTGGCAAAGTGTAAACAGCGTCTGGTTCCGTGCAGATATTGGGAGTGCATGCTCTAGAATCTCCTAAGTATCGCCGACCTCTTACGTTATATTTTTTAGTGTGTTAAACAAAAAAAAGGTAAAGAATATCAAAGTGGATTTTGCGTGCATCCATTTTTCCGGGTGCAAAAAGTGACGAAAATAACAACCTTTGCATCCTATCCAAGCCGTTTGAATAGCAGGTTATGTTATGTTTATGGCTTTCCCTGATTCCTCCTCCTCCTGTTCTTCTTGTGTCAGGAGGTACGAGTGTGACGAGCAAGGGTGATAATGACTTGTCAAATTAGAATTAATGAAACCTGCGGCGGGCGTAAACACAATCTGACGTGTTTCCGATGACATTCTCATATTTCTACCGGGGAGGAGATTAGCGAAGCGATAGCTTTGTCACAGTGGCACGCACACATGCACCGAAAAGAATGAAAGGAATTGCTGGCGCTTTTCCACATAGCAGACTGACACTTGCATTAACAAACAGACACAGGGACCTTTTTGGATATGAAATGCATCCCAGTCGTGGACTGGCCTGGCTCCAGCACACACCTCGTCAGCATGATGGATGGTGTTCATACACGACCTCGACTGTAGAGCTCATCAGAACTTTATGCAGATGCATTTCTATTGTTACAGGAAAGTCGAATTTTCTCAGTGTTCCATTTAACGCATGGCCCGTCCTTCCCGGCCACTACCAGTGCCCCGTTTGTTCATTTCCCCCAACATTTTAAGATAAAGACGTCATTATTCCTCCCCCTGTCACTGGCGAGATACTATTGAGAGTCTGGAGCGCATCAATTTGGGCCTCAAATGACTTTCAGCAGCTGGCCAAATCCTGACAAGCTTTATGTTCTCCTTTTTAAAAGAGCCCTTTTATCATCAGGAGGAAGAAGTGGCAAGAATGAGAAATGGGAATAGAGACGGAAGGTGAGTCCAAAAGCTAATGTCTCACTGACACCCTTTCACACACAGCAGGGGAAATTTCTGTTCTATAACTGGTTCTGGTTAATTTGAAGTCAATTGGAGGAGTTATTAAAAGGATCTGGAGTAAGCTGACTGAACTTGGTCAAGGGCGATAAACTCAGGAACCAGAAGTCGTCACCTTCCGGGCTCAAGGTCTTTAGGATTTGCTTTTGAACTATGGTATCCCGCACGCTCTTTTAAATGCATATTTCTTCTGTACGGCCTCTTCTTTCCCCAAACCACAGAAAGAAACTAGAATAAAATAAAATTACTCACCCACTGTAGTGTTTTGTTGAGCGAGTTGGCTTCATGCCAAGTGTCATACAAGTTAAAACTGCTGTTTAATAAAAAATAATTTAAAACAAAGTTCCGGTTGTTTGTTCTGTACTACCTCTTCTTCCACAAAGTTAAGTTAAACTAAACTGTTTAGGGAAATGAACTGGGAAGCTCAGTTTCATGTCCACAGTGGCCTAGTCCTTAGCATGTTGGCCACACCATGTAACGAGATCTGGGGGATCTGGGTCCATTAATATGGTAGGTAGGGTAGGTTGATATGGGTTTTTCGGATTTGCTTTTGGATCACAGTATCCCGCATTCTCTTAGTAGTAAATTCCAGACTTTTGTTTTTTTGTTTATGTTCCCCAGCTTTAAGTTTTCCTTAAATTATAGTCAGCCAATAAGTTTGTAAATCAGAAATTACATTAACCTTATTGTTACTGTATCAGTCTTTGTAATACTCATGTGGTGAGCTTCGTGCTTTAATGCAGCAACCGGTCGTGCATCGCGGTGCAGTTTATATTACAGAAAGAAAAATAATAAGGATAAAGCATGGCACACGGAAAGGCAATGCAATTTGTTTACAGTGGGACATGACGAGCGCATGTCAACAGATCACCGTGCAATCATACAGCAACACGCAGGGTGCATAAAGGGTTTGTTTACTGAGCCCGTGTTCATAATCGTCTCTGCCATTTGCTATTCGTAGTATGTCTAGACGGATGACAATGGCTGGAAAATAGCAGCAACTTTTAAAATATCAACATAGTAAGACGGATTCTATTTTATTGTATTAGGCTGTAGGCCTTGACTGCACAAGACCTACTGGGGGCAACAGTGGCTCAGGAGGTGGAGCAGGTTGTCCAGCATCCGGAAGGTTGGGGGTTTGAGCCATGCTCCCTCCACCCCGTTACAGTTGTTGTGTCCCTGGGTAAGACAGTTAAAGTATGATACTCCATAGTCTCCACTTTACTGCAGCTTTTGTTATGCCTTTTGATGCTGCATCAGACAGTATATACTCCACAGCATCCACTTTTCTGCAGGGGGCTCCTGTGGAATAAAATTTGAGTACACATACTACGATTAACTTAACCTGATGTTATGCCGTAGTTGTGGACATTGCAGTATTTTATTCTACTTTGCCACAGTTCTTTGTTCTCTTGCTCCCCTAAGAATTGTAGTCCACAGTCTCCACTCTTGCTGCTTTTCCAAGATCAGGGCAGCCAACTTGTGAGAAAACCTTGGAGTAAGACTTGGAGTGGCAAATGTATGGTTGGCTCAGTCGGTTTTACCACCACACACCCAATACCCACTGGAAGTTCCGTGCTGGTTATTGCTTGACCAATCAAATGAGTCTACACATCACCAGTAGGCGTTTTCCATTAATATAAGGAGCCTCATTTGGCTGATAAAATATATAAGTTAAACTTAAGAGGCCAGCGGTCAAACAACATGCGGTGTTAAAGCCATCTTAACAGTAATTGAAGTAGTAAGCTTATGCTCACTTGCTTAATGATGACTCCTCCCCGAGAGAGATTTGACAAGAACTTTTCCTGTTATTCAGCCAAGCCAAGCAGAGAACATTGTGAGCTTTTGACTACCAGATATGACACCTGCCAACAAGGTAAGAGGGAGAATTATTGCGTTCCTCTTTGAATAATCAGCAGCGCAGCAGGCGGCCAAATGTGAGCACGCCCATCATAGATTGCCCCCAGCAAAGCGGCATCGGCACTGCTCAGCTGGTGTCGGGAGGGTAGTTGCATGGCAGAAGGCCTGGAAGACACACTGCTTGTTGTATTTGCATATGCAGCCATCACATCACATTCCGTCAAAGGTTGTCTCCATGTTTTCTCGTGGACTGTGAGTGTTTATTCTCCCAGCCTCTAATATATTCATACTTTTCCACACAATTACGATCCAACTGAAGTGGCAGTGCCAATTGTTTTGTGTGAAATCCTGCAGAAGGGCGCACAAAAGGCCAGCTCGTTGGGTTGTTACGAGCCAGAAACGGAAAAAGCAGAAACAAGACTCAGAATATAGCCCTATTTGGTTGACTAAAGCTGAGATAGAAAGCCAGTAGAACCATGACTATAAGGAAAGAAATGTAAATTATACTCATTTGAAATATTAATACAAATATAATAATAATTGCAAATTTAAAGAGATATGTGCAGTAAAATAAGCTTAAATATGTATTTGTTGCCGCATAGTGGTTAGCACGTTGGCCACACAGTCAGGAAATATAGAAGACCTGGGTTCAAATCTCTGTTGGGTATCTCTGTGTGGAGTTTGCTTGTTCTCCATTTGTGTGTGTGGGATTTCTCTGGATACTCTGGTTTCCTCCCACATTCTAAAAACATGCATGTCGGGTTAATTGTGCACCATTTAACATTTGTTTTTTAACAGTAATTGCGGCTGTTATTGTTATGGTAATACATTGGCATGGATCTTGAAGGACACAATGGGAACCTGCATGTAGAATTGGTCATAAAACCTACACATAACATTGATTTTGCAGATTGCTTTTTGTCCGATTCTAATCTTTACTAAGCCAATTGGCCCATTATAAGGACTGAATAGGGAGTGAAAACGATGAAGTGAGTGACAGCAAACTGACGCGGGGGTAAATCTCTCTTCGTTCAAAAATTATCGTTGTCGGTCTGCATTTGCATTTAAATGAGCGGAGGTGAGCTGTTAGAATGACTCGAAAACGAAGACATTTGGAGCGCTGCAACACAGATGGAGAGATGAGGAGGACATAAACTTCCTTAGCTTTATGACAGAAATGAGGACAATGAAGAAGTGCACACAATTTACCACACCAATGCCTGGTTCATTTCAACAAATACAGAGAAGTCAATCCTATATGAGACACTGTTTGACACCCATTCTGTTCCAAACGTTTTAAGAAATAATAAAATGGTACCTGAGCCATCGTAAAAGGTTTATCCAGTGTACAGGGAAACGGGTAAAATCGTGATGAACTGACAAATTCGATCATATGAACAAGGTCGTCGAAAGGTTCAAGTACTACTTTGCAAATATTGGAACGAGTTTGAAAGACAGGAGCCCGTATTCCTGGTCAGTGGAGGAAGGGAGTGAAAGTAGACAGCTCCAACTCCATGCTCATCACTGCTGTGATAAAAGAGGAAATAACTCTAATATACTGTCAACAAATGCAAAGCAAAAACATACAGTGATGACTGAGGACTGTAATGAGATTGCAGAACCACTGACGTGCATCTGTAATGTATCTCTTCAAACAGGTAATTGTCCAAACAAAATGAAAAAAAATAGCTCAAGTCGTACCAATCTTCAAAACTGTAGACAAACATCAATTTACCAACTACTAACCACTTTCTTTATTGCCAGAGTATTCCAAAATTGTTGAAAAGCTAACAGGTTAGACAAATGTACAAATAAGACAGCAATATGGATACAGTGCCAACATTTTAACTGTGATGGCACTAATTGAAATTACTAAGGAAATTACCAACCGCAGCGAGTGCACAACTGCAGTATTTATGGATCTAACTAAGACCTTGTCCACACGTTCAAAATCGCATATTTTTCCCTCCTGGTTATGAATAAAAACAACCTCGTGTTTAAAAAAAAAATGCATACTCACGTAACCAGATAAATGCTTTGGTAACCACAGTCATAAGCATGCCAAACCTGTAGGCGGCAATCGTTAATAAAATTCTATCCAATCAGAATCATCCTCTGTCATCCCGTCACTACCGCAAAACATAAAACATGGTGCTGGGCTTCTTCGTGTGAACTGAGAAGGAGGTAGAATTACTTCTAAACGTTATTTTAGAATACAAAGTCAACAAGAGGCAAGAAAATGTCGACAGTTCTGAGGGCATCCGTGTTATTTGTGGTGTAATTACAAGTCCCGTGCAAGACGCCACCGCATACTTTGTCGCAGGAAGTGACGTTTGGAAATGTAAAACTCCGGTTATTCGCGTCCGTACCCAAACGTATAACCGGATTTTTTTTCCGGGATCTAAACTTTGGCTAAGGGTTTTGAAAACCTTAGTTTTAAGAGCCATATATCTACGGGCTTGTGTGGTTGATAGGCCAAATCATACTCACTCGAGTTCAAACTATGTTTCTATTAACTATTAACTTTCCGGCACTCCTGTTTTATTATTTACTATTAAGTTTACATAATTAGTCCATTCATACCGTTAACCACTATTGGAACATAATGTGATACTGCCTTATCATTTTCTTATGTTAATTCAGTGTTCTTTTTTGATTTCCTAATTCGGAAGTGTTTAATGCAGGAAATGCACAAAGGAATCTATTATCAATGAATGTGCAACGGAAAGGTGTTAGGGTTAAATAATCTTTCCTTATTCCTACTCCTTTTTGGACATGTGGAACTGTGAATTGTAATGTGCAATGCATTTCAATGTGGCCTCTATGCATGTTCAAAGTAAATTAAACCATTACCTACCACTGAAGCAATTTTTCACCTAGAATCTGAAAAAAGAACAGGAACTCTAATATTTGGGGTCTAGTGATTTATAAAGCAAACACTTCTTATTTATTAGTAGGGATGAGCCGGATACTCGTCTCATTACAGAAAGTTGTTTTTGTCGAGTATGAGCATGAAACAAGTACAGTACGTGGTGTGAAAAACTATTTGCCCCCTTCCTGACTTTTTATTATTTTGCATGTATGTCACACTTAAATGTTTCTGCTCATAAAAAATAGTTAACTATTAGTCAAAGATAACATAATTGAACACAAAATGATGACTGCCAAGACTTTTGGGAAAATATCGTGTGGACTGACGAGACAAAAGTAGAACTTTTTGGAAGGTGCGTGTCCCGTTACATCTGGCGTAAAAGTAACACAGCATTTCATAAAAGGAACATCATACCAACAGTAAAACATGGTGGTGGTAGTGTGATGGTCTGGGGTTGTTTTGCTGCTTCAGGACCTGGAAGGCTTGCTGTGATAGATGGAAGCATGAATTCTACTGTCTACCAAAAAATCCTGAAGGAGAATGTCCGGCCATCTGTTGGTCAAATCAAGCTAAAGCCATCTTGGGTGCTGCAGCAGGACAATGACCCAAAACACACCAGCAAATCCACCTCTGAATGGCTGAAGAAAAACAAAATGAAGACTTTGGAGTGCCTAGTCAAAGTCCTGACCTGAATTCCATTGAGATGCTGTGGCATGACCTTAAGAAGGCGGTTTATGCTAGAAAACCCTCAAATAAAGCTGAATGACAACAATTCTGCAAAGATGAGTGGGCCAAAATTCCTCCAGAGCGTGTAAAAGACTTGTTGCAAGTTATCGCAAACGTTTGATTGCAGTTATTGTTGCTAAGGGTGGCCCAACCAGTTATTAGGTGCAGGGGCAATTACTTTTTCACACAGGGCTATGTGGGTTTGGATTTTTTTCTCCCTAAATAATAAAAACATTCATTTAAAAACTGCATTTTGTGTTTACTTGTGTTATCTTTGACTAATATTAAAATGTGTTTGATGATCAGAAACATTTTGTGTGACAAACATGCAAAAGAATAAAAAGTCAGGATAGTTTTTCACACCACTGTATGTATTCCATCTTCATGCCCTGTGATTGGCCAGTCCCGCGCAGCTACCTCATCTCTCTACATAGACTGCTACAGCCAGAGAGCGGAGCAATACCTCTCACTCTTTCACACACAGACACAATACAGGCCCTCTGCTTGCTTGGCTTGACTGTAGCTCATGTTCTTTTTTTTGCTCTTTTTCGGTTTGTACGATATTTATAGTTAGTTGGTGAGCTTGTTTGTTTCGTAGCACATACGGTGAATTTGACAAGAAAGAGTTGCGTTGGTCACTGCCTCAAATCCGGACGGGGTTTTTGTCAGCTCGGCTTGTATGCCTTTCAGCTCGGCTTGTATGCCTTGCATTTGACAAAGACAGAGCTGTAAAAGGCTCGTGTTGCGTCGGTCACTGTCTGTGTTTCTTTTTTTTTTCTCGTCTACTTGCTTCTAATTTGGCTGGAGTGATGGACCCACCATTGGCCACCCCAACAGTGGCAGAGCTACAACTTATTGCCACTCCTATGTGATTAATGGTCTCACCTTGGCCACCTCAGTGAAATATTTCTGGCTTTGCCACGGTTTGGCCGGCGATTAAAGGTCAGATAGAAAACTTTGCTTGTAGTACTGAACACGGTGCTTTACAGAAAAATACAGTGAACGAGGCCGTCAGATTATTTCCCTGTTTGCCTTCATTGGATGTTTGCACAAATCACTAACTTCAATTAAAAAATCATAATTAAAAAATGATTCAGTGATAGTCTTACAGATTATTTACAGACATACACAGTTTGAATCTCAATATTGAGATTGTTTTTTATAAAGTTTTCAAATAAACAATAAATATACCGTAGCAACTTCTGATCAAGGAAAGATTGTACCAATTTAAGCCCCACCCATTTCCAATTTATTCCTCACCCACTCCGAATACAAATACGGATACAGATAATTTAGATGTTACAGATACAGATAGTGGTGTACTCGCTCATCCCTATTTATTACTGACTTTAATTATTGTCACTAAAGCCATGTTGAACTGAGCTGCCAGGACAGAGATGTCTGTGTGGCTTTCCATTTTCCAATTATGGCTATCATCATCATGTCAACCATCACTGGTGCAGCTTCATATAACACAAAGTTAATCCGGACAGGTTTTTGGTCAACCTTTAAGACCTATCCCAAACAATTATTCTAGAACTGTTTTGCCCCTACTTTAGGGGCATTCTCATTTTAAGGTTCCATTGCGATGTGAATGGATGTATTGTTTAAAAGGTGAAAGGGATCGTTTTTGGTGGAATGATGTATGTATGTATCAGTGTGGTAAATGCAGTCATAGTGTGATGTCAGTGCAGACCATGCCAGTTCCTATTAAAGCTAATCTCATTGGGCCAGATAGCAGAACAGCACCAGGATGCATTAAAGCGGTTCCGGACAACAGATCTGAATGAAACAAACACTTATCAGGCTAATGTGTTCTTACGTTATTATCACAGTCAATCTTGAATCCTGCTGTAAATTGCATTTAAAAAGAACTATGGCTCACAATTTTCTTCCGTCACTGTCTGTCTTGGAAATGAATCATAGTGATGATCATGGAAGTATTTACATGAATTGATCTGAGCTGGTGCCCCCTCCGTTTAAGAGCTTTATGGACAACAATAAGGATTTTATTGTCATGAGCAGTATAAGCAGGCTTTAAAACAGCAAAGAGCGAAAAATATGTTAGCTTGGGTTGTGAGTCGGCTCATTTTAGCTGTTTGGCATTGGACTCATCTTCTCCATTGGTTTAACAAAATCCACAAAGGTTCAGGAGGAAACTGTACTAAAAGTTTGGTTGTTCTATGGCAAGTGCTGCAGTCCACAAACATATACTGTAATGTATTGTTGTGTAATAGAAAGGGGTATCACAAGAACTCAAACATTAAAACATCTTTATATGGATTTTATTTGGGTTTTAGTTTGAATTAAAGGCTGGGGCAGGACAGAGATGTATTTTAGGACCAGCTGTAAATGAAAACAGTACTTCCAGCTGTCTGCTGTCCATTGATTGGATCGCCCCACATTAAAAGCTAATTTGAACAGGGCTGATTTTCTGTGTGATTGCAGTTGATGTCCTCTAGTGCTCAGACCTTTACAGTACAGACTTTTGTAGGCAACCCATTTGCTGTAAATTGTGCACAGTTGCCTGACAGCGTAAGCCCAGGAAGCCTCCACAGTTAGGTGGCTGAGTTGGCCGGAGAGATCTGGAGATGCATGCGTGTGTGTGTGGAAGTGGGCGTAAACTGAGAAGGAAAGAAAGCGTATTAGACAGATCCTTATTAAGAGTCCTTATCAGCCTATAGATCATATGACCTGCGAGAAACTCTGCCGCCCACCTAACACTTGATAATTACAATTCATTCAAGGGCAGCAGGTGGTAATGAAGCATAGAGTCAGAGGAGTCGTTTGGGGTGATGAAACGCTACATGTGGAAAAACTGAATTGGTGCCCTTTTATTTATTCAGCGAGGGCGACATCTGGGTTGTCAAAATAAAGGCATCACAGTCAGGTACAAAACAGTGGGAGCAGTCACGGCGAGAGAATGAATAGTAAATTAAATAAAAATAGTTATGTTTTTGCTTCCAGATGGAGGTGTGTGTGATCAAAAGACACGAGTAGCTGCCGATAAGTGGTGTTGCATAATCACTGACGTGCAGACCGAGCAGTGACTGCATGCATAGTGAAATGAGATGCTAGCCAATTTGGAATGGGTACTGAATTTGGTACTTTGATAGGCACCGTACAAACTTTGTGCATACTACCAAGCACCCATTGACGTAAAATCAAGATGTTAACTAAATGCTTAACAGCAGTCTCTTTGCAGTGTCATGGCAGCACTCGTAAGACGCTCGTACGAAGCCAGAACGAGGAATTCATCAAAAAGGCAGGGTTGCACCTTTTAAAATAGGTCAAAGAATGTTGCTGCCTGGTTGGGATTTTTTTCATACTGTTAGAAAACAATTATTTTTATTTTTTTTGTATTTGTTAGTAACAGTTGAATATCTACATTGACCAAAAGTCATTGTTCATATTGACTGAGTATCCCTCCTATAGCTAAATGAAATGGTTTTGTCCACCACTAACAGCAGCATGTTATCTGTCAGCAGTTGGGGCAGACCAGAGCGAAAGTATGATACCAGCAGCAGCATTATACAAACTTGATTCGTGGTTTGTTCATTTCAAATTGGTCATCGTTGTGTCAAAATAAAATACCAATATGTTATCTCATCCTTTATTTTACAAATAAAGGGTAGCACCAGACTAACAATAAAATATGAACATTATAAACACCTCCTCCTCTTTTATCCCCTTTTTTGGTGAGGCAGGCTATTCATGGGTGCTGGCTGCATTGATAGACACAGACTGTCCAATGACTGCATGAACAGCGAGTGCGGTATACAGTTTTTACATTTTGAGACTGTGCAAGCAGGGTGTAGTAATAACAATAAAATACATATGTGCTTAGAGTAGCAATTAACATATACACCAAGCAATAACTGCCTGCATAGTGAATCATTTTCCAGCCAATGGCAGTTTTTACATTTAGAGACCTTGTAAGACCCTGTAAAAAGGCATGTTACTGAAATACTAGTGAAGAATGACATCTACCAACGACTGTGCTAACGGTGAATGAGGTGACACATCGATTGGCCAATGACTGTGTGAACAGTGAATGCAATGCCAACCAATGGTGAGATTTTACATTTTTTCACCCTTTTTAAAAGGTTGACCCAACGAGTGACACGACTGGATGACGCAAACAACTAATTGTTTATAATGATTGTCATGTGAACTGAACAAGAACTGTATGAATATTGAAAGAGATGCCAATTTGTATAATCAAAGACAATGCAAGAATGCAGGAATTTGTAATGGAACAGTTTAATTAGATGGGCTTTCTGCAAAAATACACATGTAAAATGACCTGTGACTGTTGAGCCATTAAGGGTCAATTGGTTCCAGATAAGTGAATTTAGGATTCATCATTTAAAAATTATACTATACTTAAGAACTAACTAATATGATTATTTTCATAGACCATAGAAAACTTGTTGACAACCCTCTAAATAAATCTAACATTATTAAATCCCTGGAGTATTGTTGAAATAATACCCCTATTGTCACCTTTATTTATCCATCCATCCATCTTCTTTCGTTTAGCCAAGGTTGGGTCACGGTACGGCAGTCTAAGCAGGGAATCCCATACATCCCTCTCCTTGGCTACTTCGTCTAACTCTTCCTGGAGGGTGCCGATAGGCCTCCTAACAGTCGTGCCTTGAACACGCATCCGGGAGGCAGATGCCCGAGCCACCTCATCTGCTTCGTCTCAATGCAGAAGAAGACCAGCGGTTCTTTTCAGAGTTTCTCCTTGAGAACAGTGCTTTTGGCCTTATTTCTAATGGAGAACCCAGCCACTCTACGGAGAAAACAGATTTCAACCGCTTGTACTCGTGATGTTGTCCTTTAGGTCAATTTCCAAAGTTCATGACCATAGGTGAGGGTAGGAACGTAGAACGTCCAGTAAATTGAGAGCTTTGCCTTTCAGCTCAGCTCTCTCTTGACCATACCAGACTGATGCAGAGTCTGCATCAGCCCTTCTTTCTCAAGGTTTTAGTTTCCCGTGTGAAAAAGGCTGATCTAAAGAGAATCAAAAGTCATTTGGTGAGGAAAATGACTATTCACTAGGGCTATTTATATCGACTCAAATGGAGACAGACCAGGGATTGCATGAATTGTGAAGCAGGTTAGTCAATAATGATGTAGTATTTATATATTTACACATTCCTTATAAGGAGACATACAGAGAAAGATGGTTTACAGGTAACGAACCAATAATTCAGTTGTGCTGCCGGTAGTATTTGATTTACATGTAGACTGACCAATGACCTTATACATATTGAATGAAATGCTAGTCAATGATACCACATAAGCAGATGCTACCTAAAGAGAAACCCAAGTTACAGGTAACAAATAGTAAATGGAACAAACCAACATGTCAGTTGTGCTGCTGGTAATATTTGGATTACATTTAAACCGGCCAACTGGTTATATTTATATATTTTTTTCATTTTGACACCATGTAAGAAGCCCAGACTAAAAGAGAGACACGAGTAACTGTGCAGTGGAAGAACAATGGCAGGTGGCGTTAATGAGTAAATGAGGTTTTGTCAGGTACATGTTGACACGTGAACTCTGTTATTGCGTGCTCATGCATGCATGTGGTCAGATTTATTCCAGCTGCTGGCTCTGTAACAATGCCACAAATGTCTTCACTCATGTTGTGTAGCATTGTTTGAGTATAAGCTGCAGAATTGGTACTAAAAAAAAGTGCTGCAGTGTGCTTTGCTGCAGTGTGATGCACAAGCGCTTTACTGCATGTGCGTATGAAGCTTCCTTCACAATTTAGGACTGTTTAGAAGTGGCCAAGCACAAACAATAAAAGGTGTCATGTCCCAAAGGTGTAGGTAGAGTCTAGTTTGTGTGTGTTTGTGTGTGTGTTTTAGAGAGATTTTTTTTTGTTTCTTTTTTGTTTTTTTTTTTTTTTTTTTCTTTTCTTGTTTTTGTGTTAATTTTTTTTTTTTTTTTTGTTTTTATAATTTTTTTTTGTTTTTTATTTTTATATTTTTTTTACACACACACTCTCACACACACACACACAGCATCTTCACTTTTGACAAGTCCCAGTGGGCGGTCTATGTGGTGTATGTGTGTACAGTGCATTTTCTTATGCATGAGATATTTGCCACAGGACTAATGATAGTTTGATATACAGCAAAAATAGATTTTTAAAATTTTATTTGAATATCTGAATGGTAATCATTTAGAAGATGCAATTTTAGACGATACATTCGACGATTCCGTGATCTCACCTGTCATGATTCAATTTTCAGCAGTGATACAGGAATAGGGGAATTTTATTGCCTCAATGTCTGACATGCAGACAGACCAATGACTCTATGAGCGGTAAGTGACATGTCTGGCAATGATCATGAGGTTTTACATGTAGGAAATTGGGGCATAAAGACAAACTCGTGTTGTTGGTGTATGAAACCGTACAATCACTTGTGGAATGACCTTGTAAGCTAACCGATGACACCAACAAATGACTGGAGGACGTTCTGAGTACATTTTGAGAACCGTGCAAGAATTTAAGGAGAAACCATCATAAATTCCAGACTGTAAGTCACCAGTGTTTTCACACGTTTTGCACAAGTGATGAGCCGGATACTCGTTTTAGACAGGTCTTCGTCATGGCTAAATCAGTTTTGCCAAGTACGAGCATGAAACAAGTACGGCTTGATGCTTTGCACGAATCACTTTACTCAGATCATGAAAAATAATTAAATAATACAGTCTTACAGATCACTTACACACACACAATTTGAAATTGAAATTTGAGGCTGTTTTGTAAATAGTTTTCAAAAAACAATAAAATATTGCAAGTTCTGATCCATCCATGTCCATTTTCATACTTCAAATGATGTACCAGTTTACACATTTAAACCACACCGACTTCTGGTTTATGCCAAACAACAACTGAACAGTAATAAGATGCCCGCTAATTATGTTATAGTTTCCTTAAATATCTGAAGAATAATTTCAGTCCATTCAAAAACAGAATAGTGCATTCAAAAAAGAAGAGATGCACTAAAACAGAGCAAAAGTGTCACTTTTATTGGACACACAGCATTTTGATAGGCCCCTTTTATTTCATTTATCATAAAACAAAGACAAGTATGGGTGATGGATAAACCAAACAGCAATTATGCCTTAATAATTAACTTATTGACCAATGACATAAACAGTGAGTGAGATGCCAGAAAATAACAAGAGAGAGAGACCGCTCAAGAAGAGGAACGCCCGCCGTTTTTAGATGGAACAGGACCAGTTTCAATCTATTAACTTGTACAGTAACTAATTACTGTATAGAGCAATGGTGCTCAAACTATTTCAGCATGTGAGCTACCTACTTTTGAAATCACCAAGTCCCAAAGATATTGAACATTTTTAGTAGAGATATTTAGTATATTTATAAATATGAGTATCTATGCCCATTGTCCAGTTGGAATCAGAATCAGCTTTGTTCGCCATATGTGTTGCCACACTAGGAATTTGACTCTGGTTAATATCACTCTCTGTTACAATAACGATAATAGCTGTACATAGTGGGGAACAGGAGAATGGTGCTATACATATTTACATGGGGTGTAAATAATTGTGATTACATACACAATATACTGAATAATTATGGTATTTACAAAGTTGCAGGTTGCAATACAATTCACAGTGTAATGTCCAAAGAGTATGTAGTGCAAATAATCAGGAGTGCAAAAAATAGCAATACAAGTTCACAGTGTTGGGTTTCAAACATTACGGATATTCAAAATATTACAATGATTACGTAAAAGGCAATGCAGCCCAAGTTAAAATGTTTTCAGCAGTGGGCATATTTTATAATTCCATCCATCCATCTTCTATGGCGCTTATCCTATGCAGGAGCCTAACCCAGCTGACTTCGGGCAAGAGGCGAGCTAATCGTAGGCCAGACATACGTGCATGTCTGCGGAATGTGTGACAAAACCGCAGTACCCGTAGAAAACCCCCGCACAGGAAAATGCAAACATGCTGACTCCACACAGAGATGACCACATCACTCGGCCACCGTGCAATATTTTATAGTTAATCATTTCAAAACAAAACAAAAATGTAGAAAATATACATTTCGATGGTAAGGTAAAGGACGTGACGCAGAGCCATCTAACGTTTGACTTTTGTTATAAATTTTGTTATCTTACTGTTGAGTTTGTTTACCCATAATTTTACAAAAAACAATGAAAGTTGCATTTCTGTGTTTGTTCACCACAATAGCCAATCAGGAGGTTAGCATTGAACATTAAATTGCACTAAATAGCACTTTTATTGGACATTGAAATATTTGTATTAGAACTATGCTTTTTTATATTGAATACAAAATTGCAATGCAATATATATATGGAGTAAACCTGGTTTTGCGACTTTTTTACAACTCCAGTCTGAATTAGAGAAATTGTGTTTTTCCATTGAACCTAAACCTATGGTTATGGTTATAGTTTTAATTTATTTCAAACATGCATACAGTTTACATTGAATGCTTCCTGATACAATTCCCAAATCTACGTGTTCAAAAAGGAGTAGGAAGAAGCAGAACCTATTTAATCCTACCCCCTCACTTCAATTACTAACACATTTTTTAAACAAAAAACTCTTCCTTTTCCCCGTGTTGTTATCAGGATCCACTTCCTGCTGTCTTTCATGTTGTATAGTGAATTGAATTGAATAGAATGTACTGCATGTACACGGCTTCCTAGCTTTAGGACTCTGTTGAGCAGGCTCTCGCAACAGTAAAATTAAATGTAAGTAAGTGTAATCATTCTAACTGCATGGTGCTTTGTGGGTTGTATCCTCCATTATCCTTATCCTGGTGATATGATCTTACTTATATATACATGGCTCGCTAGAGCAGACCCTTGCAAAAATGATATCAAATGTTACTGAATGTAATATAGTATATCTAACTACATGGGTCTTTCTTTGTGGGTTGTATTCTCAATTTCCCTTGTTGTCATGGTAATTGATCTTTAATATGTATCCAGATCGTTGACATCGTTGACAACAAGCACTCTTGCTTCTCCTGGTCCTCTATTTAGCCTGATATAGATTTTGCCGTTAGTGCTCCGAATGTTTCGTATCTTTCCCTGCTTCCTCAAGTCTTGTGCTTTCTTGCCAATGTCAGCATGCGTTTTGTCAGATGCTCATTCATAGACATGTGTGCCTTTCATCTTCTTTCCTTGCTTCAGCAGTGCAGTTCTGAATTCCCCGTTGGTAAACTTAACACTGATGACAGGTGCGGTTTTGTTTTAGGGATGCAAGTGCAGATTGTGAGATATCTACATGCACCTCCTTTTGATTGTAGGAACTTGACAATCTGTTGATTTGTTGGAGGAACATTCAATCCAGCCCTCCTGTGGGAATAAATAAACAAATAATAGAATACATTTACTATAGACATCATTCGAAGGATTGCTGTTGAAAGTGTTAACCCATTTTAGGACCGGACCCATCTATTTGGGCAACCCTGCTATGAGATGTGAGCTTGGATTGTTTCATCATCGCTGGTATGAAGTAATATAAAGACTCTCATTTACAGTTATGGTTCCTTTATTGTTGTTACATCATGTTTATTAGTGTGAGACCTGATCGCACACCCAGCGTGCATGCGCTCCTGCTTGTATCTCCCCCGGAGGGGTCCTGGTCCTCATTATAAAGAGTGATAATTAGACCAAAAATTCACACATTGCACCATGATGACGCTTTCTGTTTTCTATCACATTGTCCTCATGGAAGTGCACGCACGTTTGTGGCCAAGCCCACTGGTAATTAACAGCTCCTGCATAATTAGTCAGACAACTATTCATATAGGGAATGCATGCATGTGTGCACACATGACTTCCCCCATAATTAAGGGTATTAATTACGAGCATAGCTGTTCCTGTGAGAGTCTGTATCACTCACGGTCTGGTGTTCTTATGACTTTATCTCACCCCCACCATCATCACCATTGGCTCATAGTCTGCTTGAGCACCGGTGTACTCCCAAACAAACAGTACACCTGTCTGATGAGACTGGCTAAGTAGTCAGAGACAGATAGCGGTCCGTCGCTAGCTTTGGGTATTGTGAGGGATTTGTATACAACTGATTGGCAACCAGTCCAGGGTGTACCCCGCCTCCCGCCCAAAGTCAGCTGGGATAGGCTCCAGCATACCCGCGACCCTAATGAGGATAAGCGGCATAGAAAATGGATGGATGGATGGATGGATGATGGACTGTAGTTACATTATTGGTTGCATATACTGTATTTTAATAGAAGAAGTGTCTTTGACTTCGGAATACAAGCTTTTTCATCATTTTTCGTTATGTATTTTTACACTTGTGAAAAAAACCCACTTTCATTAAGCCACCATCATTATAATTAAAGTTAAGACTGAGTGTAGCATTGCTGTGCTGCAGCTTTATATGAACAATGGTTAAGTTTTTTTTACTTTTGTATGAAAGGTTAAGAATAATAAATTACACTACAGTGGTACCTTGTTAAACTACTTACGAGTTTAATTCGTTCCCAGACCTAGCTCGTATTTTAACATGAAATGTTCCACTCATTCGCGCAACGTGGCTACCATTTTTATACGTTTCTAAAGTTTACACATTTTCCAAAATTTCCTCCAAATTTCTCCCATTGAAAATGAATAGGCCAATTTTCACCGTTCCACAATTCCTACACTTTTCAACTGATTTAAAACATCCAACCATTAAACTTATGCACTTATTCAAGGCTTTCAAAGTGAACAATTTTCACATTCAAAAAATTTTAAATGTATGCAAAATTATTACTTTTTGGCCACGCTGCGTCCTTCTTTTCTTAAATTGCTTTCAGTGAACGGCCAATTGAACCGATTCAAGCCATTCCAACATCAAACTGTTCAACACATTCAGGAGATTCAAACTACCTACAGTATATTTATACTAAACCAAAAATGTTCGCAAAATTCTTCCATTGCCTTAAAAGTAATCATCTACTACTACTTCCATATTCCACAATTGATTCAAGCTGTTACAACATCAAACCGTTCAGTGTTTTCAACCC
The DNA here is from genome assembly GCA_024372805.1 of Oostethus manadensis. Taxonomy (NCBI): domain Eukaryota; kingdom Metazoa; phylum Chordata; class Actinopteri; order Syngnathiformes; family Syngnathidae; genus Oostethus; species Oostethus manadensis. The sequence continues at coordinate 92,828 of QODF01000079.1, read as the reverse complement.
TTTCGGGCTACTTATATTCATACTGAAAAAAAACATGTTTTTGTCTTGAACGCAAATACCTTTGATCTAGAGACTTTTAATTACAACCACATTTCTTAAACGATTCAAAGGGTTCCAACTTCCAACCATTCCACTAAATGAACATATTCAAGGCTTTCAAAGTGAACATTTTTCACAATGCAGAAATTCAAAATTTGTACAAAATTACCACTTTTGGTGATGCCGTTTCATTGTTTGTCTAAAGTTGCTTTCAATGAGTGTCCGATTCAACCAATTCAAGCCATTCCAACCTCAAAGTGTTCAAACGTTCAGGAAATTCAAACTACCTATATTCAAAATTTAAATTTGCATAACATTCTTCCTTAAAATTGTTCATTATAGTGGGCAAAAAAATGAGGTTGCTAAGATGAAGCATAGCTTAGCTCAGCTGGTAGAGTTCTTCCATTCCCAACCCAAAGTCCATCTGTCCAAGTTGAGACTTGAGCTCAATTTCCAAACTACTCTTACTTCCATTTTATGTTTGATCATATTTCTACAGCATTTCAGTCCAGCTTCAGCTTCCAGACAGCTTCTGTTTTCATTCTGCACTTCAACTTTTGCCCGTTTTCAAAGCATTTCAGTTTCCCTTAGTTTTGCAGTATTCGTACGCAATGTCTACTGACCAGTGATGTCGCTGCATTTGGGGCGGGCCCCACCACGGTTACTGCAATTGCCTCATCTAGGTAAAGCAAGACAATGGATAGATAGTTAATTCCTTTTAGCTTGAAGAACACTCATTTTGTGTTTTCGTGGTCACAGATGGAAAAATGGTCAAAATTCAAAGTAATATGTAATAAATAGGGTATTTCATTCATTTTTTTACTTATTTTAAGACCATCTGACTCATAAAAATAATTATTTAGAAAACAGACGCTTATTCCGAGGAACCAAAACGCTGTCTCTTCATAGAAAGTTAAGCAGCCTCACCTTGGTTTTTTTATGAGCATGATGTGTATTCCTGGTCAAATATCTTGCCTTGCACTTTTTTCTCTTTTTGGTGCTGCTGTGCATCCTCAGCACATACAAGAGTCTGACATCATTTATGGAGCATTTTACAGTCAGCTCCCAGATGCAACAGAAGTTGTTGCGTTTGAATATTGCAGGAGTGTTGTTTGCAGGGCAAAGATGGCAGATGCACAAACACACACATACGCACGCGCAGACACACGCCAACACACACACACACAGACCAACATGCTCTGAATACATAATATAAGCAAGAGGACAAGCGGTTAAGTGCCGTCCATGCCTGCAAACTTATAAATGGAAAGAATGGCTATGTTAATAATAACTCCACTAAATGTGATATTCACCACCATCATTATGTAAGAACAATATTGACAACTGTACTTTACAACCTTTTTTAGCCCATGGACCAGTAATAAGGAGGTGAAAGGTAATAACAATGTTTTCGATGACATGGTGGAACATACTGGAGTTAACTTTAATCCAAAATGACAGAATAACAAACTTCCTCCCCCACACAAACCCTAAAAGGGAATTTGTGGACTTGCATGTTTTTACCGTACATTTTCCGGTAAACAGTTCTGCATTGTTCCATTTCATTTAAATCCAAAATAACAGAACCACGAACTTCTCCCCGGACACAATACAGTACACAAGGGCTTTGGTGAGTGTTTTTGTACAATCCATTTTGTCTTTGGTATTGGTCTGTACATAAAATTCAGTCCCACGTTGCAATCGTAGAACATTCCTGTTAACTTTATTCATTCATTTTCTATGCCGCTTGTCCTCATTAGGTTTGCGGGTATGCTGGAGCCTATCCCAGCTGACTTTGGGCGGAAGGCGGAGTACACCCTGGACTGGTCGTCAGTCAATTGCAGGGCACATATAGACAAACAAACATTCACACTCTTACCTAATGACAATTTAGAGTCACCAATTAACGTAACATGCATGTTTTTGGAATGTGGGAGGAAACCAGAGTACCCGGAGAAAACCCACACACGCACGAAAGAACATGCAAACTCCAAACAGAGATGCCCAACCGAGATTCGAACCCTGAACCTCCTGACTGTGAGGCCGACGTGCTACCCAGTCATCCACGGTGCGGCCCCCTGTTAACTTCAATTGAAACAAAATTGCAGTGGTTAACTTGTTTTTATGAACATTGCAAAGCACGGGAAATGTGAAGTTGTCTTTTATTATGTCAACATGCCTCACTAACATGATGTGAAATGTGTCTGTCTTCTTTTCTCCACCAGTGGATGGTTGCACAGACTGGTCGGTGGACTACCTGAAGTACCAGGTGCTGCAGGGCGAGCCGGTGCGGCTAAAATGCGCCCTGTTCTACGGCTACATCCGGGCTAACTACAGCCAGGCTCAGAGCGTGGGCCTCAGCCTCATGTGGTACCGCAGCTCGGGCCTGGGTCACAGCGACTTCGAGGAGCCCATCTCCTTCGATGGCGTGCGCATGAGCAAGGAGGAGGACGCCATCTGGTTCCGACCCGCTGACCTTCAAGACGTAGGCCTCTACTCTTGTGTCTTACGGTAAGATGGCTGAGAAGAAGAATGGTTATATCGTCAATCAATGGATAAAGCTATTATATTATAGGAAGCTATTTTAGTATCACCCTTATTTTACTAATACTATCAGACAGGATGTGTGCCACTCTTATTTTGAAGGCCGAAGTGCGATTGTTAAGTGAAAAACTTATGCTGAAAAAATGCTGTTTCATTACCAAGCATTTAAGCACCACTCATACAACCCGAGTGGCACAACACCCATGTTGGCATGCTCTGCTAAACTAAGCTAACCCAGTTTATGTTTATGAGCTCACGTCACACTCGAAGTTGTTGTTGTTAGTGTTTGTGAGGACATGCCGCAATGAGCTAGTGGCCCGCTGTTTCCACAGACTAATGTTCCTTCTCCTCACGGTTACAGCATTTCATCCGCACTGTTTATCTCTGCCAGATTCCCCACTTAACAGTAGATTCCGGGGTTTTTTTGGCAAACTTATTTTTGCACGTGTGACAGTTAAGAACGTTTAAAAAAAGTAAATGCACATCAGTGACAGGATGGAAACTCCAACATCTCCATGCACGTTATTTTGCAGACATTAACTTGATGCCGCTTTGGATATCAATAAAGTCTACATGGAACCCAAAGAAAGGAAGACAAGGCATCCATCCCTGAGAAGAGAGTTTTAGGGGGGAACGTTTGGGTCACAAGTGCGACTCAGCAGCTTACACGCTGACAAAAAGACAATTGATTTCAGCTCAGAGGAAAATCTCTCAGACTGTTCTTTTTGGCAAGTTGAAAATCCCTGCAGATTCACAGCACGTTAACAAACGTGGAACCCGGAGGGCACCTTTTACAACAGAATTACAGTATGCTGGAGAATTCCAAACACAACATTGTTGTTCGGAGACATTCTGCAGTGAAATGTAATATTAAATTAAACTCATTTGTTCCAGAGTGCGCCGACGGAAGCACCGGTAAAGGCCGCAATATCAACACATATTCTCTCTCCTACGCAGTCACACTAAGTGAGCACACTTCAAGCCTCTCTGAGTCCTTAAGAGGCCTTTAACCCAGTTTATTAAAAACTCTGTGAAATGAAGAGCTGCGATGAGCCAATTATTGAGGGATGTTCTCCGCAGCAAAGGTTAATAAGTTACTGCTACACCATTGTGCTTCTTATCGTATTATGCATCTTGAAAGCAACTGAGACTGCTTGCAACTACTGCACTCAAGGGTCACAACATTAAGTACACCAGAACAGTCTAATGAGGTTCAATAATAAAGCTCAGTTTTGATTGACACTGTCAGAGTGGTATTCATTTAACATTGTGTTTATTGAGTCATTTATTTAAAAAAAATGCAACATTACATTTATTTGCTTGAGTTACAAGTAATTGATGTACCCGTGGGTATAACTGATGTACCCATAGAAATATTATTTATTAACACAGCTTGCTCCTACCACTCCAGTCCAAATAAAAGTGACTAGTAGATGAGATTCACCACCAGAAAGCCCTCTCTTCACTTGCCATTGTTCACTTGTGACGGAAGTTAACAAGCTAAATGTTAAATGCACAATTTAAATTGACATATTGTTAATGAAACATTGTCATTGTGAGGAAATGGAACATTCGTGTGTGGAATGATATACCCGGTGGACGGCTAATCTCATTACTAACACTTGTCGGAACCTCCTCTTAGCTTCCGCTTGCTTGGAAGCAAACATGCTATGAACGTTTGACAATGCCACGTGACGACTTGCAGGTTCTGAGTGAAAAACGACAAGATGGATGTTTATTTTTGCACCCGGCTCGTCATATAGAACATCCTTCCGGACACATGTCTAACTGTAAACAAAATAAGCGTGTCATAAAAATATCTCACATATGCATTTGGAATTGCACGGGTGACAACATCTTCCTTGATCACAAGCACGGGCATTACAATTTGTGGAAGATTTTGTGGCAATGTTTACATCTGATTGGAAAAGTTAGCAATTTCTCAGTTACAGGGCAAAATTGTCAATTGATGGATTGCATCAGTAAATGTAAGCTTTTATTCGCTAACCCAAAAATCACACACACTATGCTGGTAAAAATACATGTAAAATGAAAAAACAACAACAATTCTAACAAACCAAAACAGAAAAAACAGAATTTGGGGAAAAAAAAGGGATTTCATGGGGGAGATGGATGTAACGGATGAATCAGAGACACAGGCTAGCGCAACGTTGTTGGGTCGCCTTGGGAATCCATTTAACCATCTTCTATGCCTCTTTTTTTCACAAAGGTCACGGGGGTATGCTGGAGGCTATTCCAGCTGACTTTGTGCAGGAGGCGGAGTTAAATCTGCAGAAATCATATCTGTATGTATGAGCAAAACCATGTGATCCACAGTTACTATCAACCGTTCTTTGATATGCTCTTGGAAAAAACATAGATACAGAGGGGGAAATAAGTATTTGATCCCCTGATGAATTTGTAGGTTAACACCCTTACGCTCAAGAATTTGTATGGCGGGTTTATTTTAACACAGACATAATGTAAAACAATCAACATAATGTTTTTGTTTGAGGGAAATAAGTATTTGATCCCTGAGTGTGATGTCGCACCTGGTCAGACATCTCCTGATATTTTAGGAGGGATTCTGGTCCACTCCTCTTTAAAGAAGCTCTCCGAAACCTGAGGGGTTTGAGGCTGTCGCTTTCCAACCCTAAGTTTCAGCTCCGTCATTTTGTATGTGATTAAGGTTTTGGAGACTGACTGGCCACTCCAGGATCTTAAAGTGCTACCTTTTGTGCTTCTCTTTTGTTGCCTTGGGAGTATTTTTTGGTTCATTATTATGCTGGAAGACCCATTCACAACCCATCTTCAGTGTTTAAGGCCAGGAGGTTCGCGTCCAAGATTTTACGGTACTTGTCACTGAGATCCTTTGACAGCTTCTTGGTCTTGCCCATGGTGGTGGTGAGGTTTGAATTGAATAGACTTTCTGTAACAGGTGTATTTTGGCCATGGGCGCATAACCAGTCTGTGGGTCAAAATGTTTGAATCAATTACTTTTTTCCCTCAATAAAATACAAATAATTTAATTTGGGTTAAATGGCGGAGGTTTCATTGGTATTGTGTATTTGTGTGAAGTTTCTATAATAAAAATGTGTGGTGTTGTCATTCTTTGTGTGGTCATTTAAAATAAAATATCCTTGCATAAACACAAGCTTCATCGTCATATGCTGCTGCTTCTTCTGCAGCTGCTTTATCTGCTGCCCCCCACTTCTCTTTTTGCATGTCACTTTTTATTAGATATGTGACAATGATTGGAACCAGTCAATCACTCACCCCTGCACACACACACACGCTCATGCGTAATATGATCATCAAGCTCTTAATGAGCTTCAAATGTTGAATCCATTTGTATATCCCCTGCATGATGACATCAGTCAACATGTGTGTGCTCAAATCTTGCAAAGCGTGCCATGGGTGACACATTCAACAGAATCCTACATGTCCACCTCTGGCTCTCCATCAATATGGTGACCTCTACTCACAGCTCTTGCGTGTGTGTCATGTCCCACTGGATCTTAATGGCTCAGCTGTGTTATTTCTCCTGGTCTCTGCTTTGTTTAGCATGTGTGTACATGTGTGAACAGTTGTTTGCATGATTGCCAGTTGTTTGGATGATTGCGTATAGTCAGTCGAATAGTGGCCATGTGGAGGCATTTGTTATTTAACGACTCTACTCTTTTAAAAAGGGTGAAAATGTGTCAAAACATGCGCATGCAAAACATGCACCCTGGAATTTCCCTTTGTGGGACTAAAAGAGGCATATCTTATTTTAAGTTTAGGCTGTTTGCCAAATGACCCCGGAATTTGATACACACGTGTCCTAGTAGGTCTTCCAAAACATTTTGATCACAACCCGTAGAGGGCGCCACTTATGTACTGTAGAGGATTTTTCTCTGTCTTTCATCACCATCATTCTCCTCCCGCTGACTGTACATTTGTCTTCCACGTCCACCCATGTGTGTGTTTTATAGTTCTACAGGGTCAGAAGTGTTTATATGAAAAAGGTGAATCTCTTATTGCTTCCATAACCTGAGTAGATCATATGAAACCCCTCTCATTTACAGTGAATGGGAGCATCTGGTGAGCCGTAAATGTAATGTAATGAAATGGAATGAAAAGCCAGTATGGCTGCGTGTGTGTGTGCATGCGCGTGTGTGTGAACTCTCTTCACAAATAGCCACGATCACTCAGGCTGGGCAAGGTGGCAGAATGATGTACTCAAGATAGACCCAAGTGTTGAAAACTGGAAGAAAATGTGTTGAGTTGGTCTATTATGCTGCTGCCAACTCTGCTGCTGTAGCAATCGACTGTCATAGAAGTTGCTGGATTGCGCCATCTTCTAATTTGCATATCATTTGCTTACGATGTTGTAGCAGATTCTTTATGGACAAAGCATAACCTTGCAGTAGAGACAAAAGTGAGTAAAAACACCTTAATTCTGTTTGGAACTACAAATAAATGGTTTGTGCATTTCAAATTGGCCACCACTTTATCAAAATCAAATGAGTTCAAGTCCTTATGAGGCTTGAGTTTAATGAGTAGTAATTTAATGATGATTTAATGAAGAAACATGCTCTGTAAATCAAATCTACTCCAGTGGCATCATGCATTGCGCAGGCCTGATTCATTTGCTCTTTGGTTGCGCAGAGCTTCACTATGCTCTCAGTTTGCCAAGGAGGCTAACTGTGCACTGACCGTTTGTGACTGCTTTGGGTAGGGGTGGAACTCTGAGCAGCTCCTGCCCCAGTGCTGCTCAATGACAACAGAAACTGCCGAACAAGCCGTGCTTTCAATTTTAAGTCTCCCAATACCAGAAAATTCTCCAACGACACCAGGAAAAGTAGCTAGATTTGTCGCCAGTCACTTTTGAGCTCATTGTACCAAGAGGGTTTGGAAAGTCACCAGATTTAGCGGCAGTTGGCAACTGGTCAAACTGGAGTTTTACAGTATGTACATTCATCTCAAAAAGCATTAATGAAAGTTGAGGCTTGCAATGCTTTTTTTTCTTGTTCACCCCAAAGGAGTTACCAATCAAATTCTTCCACAGCAAAATAGTACAGAAAATTGTCTTCTCCAATCTTTTAGTACAAAGTTGGAAGTAAACAATTACTTAAACTGTCTTTGTAAGATGAAGACTTAACACAGAAGAGGTACAGAATTCATTTTAGACCAGGCGTCTCAAACTCGTACCATGGAGGGCACCGCCCTGTGGTTTTCAATTTCCAGCCGGTCACTAAAACAGGTGATTTTAACCTTCTTCAATTTGAGGGTAGGAATTCATCAGCTAAAATCACGTGCAGCAGAAACTGTTTGAAGAGAAAAGTGCAGTGTCTCGGCCCTATGTGGCACGAGTTTGAGAGCCCTTTTTTAGACCATCCTCAGTTGTCAAGTGATGAAAAAATGCATCCGGTGTCAGGAATACTGTAAATCTGTCAACCTTATTGGATTGCAGCAGCAGTTATCTAACATCAACTTAAAAGCTGCCAGAAATAAGTTTGTCATGTTTATGGAATTGCACCATTGGACTTGAGGCAAAGCGGCATTGGGAAGACTTGTGTCTAGTCTTTCGGAATTACAGTATACAACAATAAGACAAGATGGCCTCAGTGTCAGACATTACAAACACCTGTAGACATAAGAGGTCCAGATGAAGTGACTTCAGACAAAACGGCATCAGACAAAACTGCATTGGTCATAATGTCTTCAGACAAAACAGATTCTGGCAAAAAAGTGGCAAACATACTGTAAGTTCCTAAAACATAACTCCAGACGTTCCGTGGAAGATGATGATATTATTGCCACCTGTAGGGCAAAGGTGTTGGTCCGTCATTTTCATCTGGTTTGTAATTTTGGCTGCTAAAATCACATTCTGCAGCTTTAGACAGTCAGTAATCACAACCAAGGGTAGAATATATGGTTAGGTCTGTCCGTATGAAGGGAGGTTTGTCAGCCAGGGCTTTTGCAAATGAGCAAGGAGACAAACCCGGAGGCCTCACAACAGGAAGGACAAGAGTGGACAACCTGAAACCACCTCCGCCTCCGCCTCCTTGTCTCCTAGCAACCATCAACACACTTAAGCCATGATGAATATTGGCTGGATGAAGTCTCCTCCACCCCTCTCTCTTGCGCTCTCTCTCTGTGTTATTTTTAATATAATGTTCATCACCACTGGATTCCATTTGCATCTCAACCAAAGCAGCCTGTGTCCATCCCGCTGCGTCAACAACACAAAAACAGACGTCCAATCACTGCACAAGGGCACCTTTGGTTGCTATAACAACCTGACTGCAGGGATTTGCTGCCATTCATTCGCAGAAGCATTAATAAGGTCAAGAAGTAATGGGATAGTGTGCATCACTTATTGCGCAGTTGGAGGAAGTACAAACACACCGCACTTTATGTGAAAGTAGGAAATGTCAGCATGAGCATTAAAGTGCTCCTTAAAGAGAAAAAAGCTACATTATGTGGACAAACGTATACGTATACAGTCATCCCATGTTTATCGCGCTTAACTGTTTCCAGAATTTTCACAAAGCAACATTCAATATTAATAAATTGAATATTTTTGTAGTTAGAGCATGTAAAGCCCGTTATCAACATTTTAACAATGTTTTTTTTTAACATTATTAGTGCCCTGTAAACATGAAACCCCTATAGTCACCTTCCCTGTCGTAGTGTCTAAAATGTAATGTGGGTCGATTGCGTGGCATTAAAAAAAAATAAAACTCACCATCAAGCATCCTCACAATGGTGTTTGTCACTTGATTGATAAAATCATGCCAGTCCGCCATACATAGACATATAATCCAACAGTACTACCGTACTAGCTTTGTTTACATCGCATTGGGAAGTGACACAGCAGACGGTCGCTGCTTTAAACATGGCAATACTGTATACTGAGATATTTACAATTTATTACCCATTGTACTTGTTTGACTTATTTTCCTAAACGTAAGAATAGGTTTGAAACTAAGTGAGGACGAAGGGCAAAATAAGCAGGCAAAAACATGCCACTTCCACAAAGAATAATACGTCTGAAGAGTTTACAGGATTTCCATAGTCATGTATCAGACGGTGTGTCACTTTTTGTGTAGCGTTGTAATTTTGGGCAAATTTAACGATAGAGATGATTGTGAAATGTTTTAAAAGTGGATGTCCTCTCGTAAATTTGACCTACATTATTCAGCACGGCTGAATTAGCTGGGACAAAAAAATGGTAAAATGTTCCAAGTGTCTCATATCGAGGCAATCTAGATGTTCCTAACTAAGTAACATTCTTCTGCCTGCAGGAACTCCACCTACTGCATGAAGGTGTCTATGTCTTTAACTGTGGCTGGAAACGACACCAACATGTGCTACAACTCCAACATGCGACGGATGGAGAAAGCCGAGCTTAGCAAGAGCAAAGTCATCCTGTGCCCCGACATTGATGATTACGTTGAGTCTGGCAAGGATCCGGACATTACCTGGTACAAGGTAGGACTAACAGCTAAGGTTCTCATGGGCTTTCTTGATTGACTCTATTTGGTTTCTCCTCGTCTCCTTTCTTGGCATTTTTTTAAAAGGAGTTTCTAGATCAGTAAAGCAGATTATTGATGGATTATGTAAACACAGAATGCTGCAGCATCCTTAAATGAGTAAACGATGGAGCCACGGCTGGCTTTTTGTAATGAACGCAAATAGAGACGATTGTCCAATGTCACCCACTGCCCAGAGGAACAAGTGGATGTCCTCCAATGGCTTGTTGTCCCCTGAATGCGCCCTTCCCCGGTCCTCTCCTGGGGTCCGGCAAGTCCTATGAACACACCGGTTAAAGGTTTCAGGCCAGACTAATCACAGGCAGATCAGCAGTAGATTAGCTTGCCGGGGCACAACCTCTAGGATTTTCCAGAATTCAATTACATTCTCCGTAATGACAGGCAGCGCTTGAACCTGGAGTTATTTGGACCATGGTGGAGCCACCGTGATTAAATTCCAACAATGCCGGGAGCAACAGTGGAATGGAATCCATCGAAGCCAATGATGTCCTTGGCAAGAGAGCCAAAGATCTTGTCTTGAAGTCTCACAAATAGCATTTACTGTCCATTGTGACCTTATGTAGTGTTGTACATAAAAAGATAGTTTAGTACAATAAACATATATACACATAGCCACTATGTGTAACACTAACACTTGGAATACTCAATGGAATAATAGGAAGACTATTATTTGAATACATGATCAGTTATTAGTTTCATTATAGTAGAGCATGATAATATCACTGTTTGTGTGTCTTGTTCATTAAAAGGTTTCATTATTAAGTAGGATAAATCATAAATCACACTGCATATATGACATTATATTTATTATATCCTGGGTATGTAGGCCGCACGGTGGCTAAGTGGGTAGCATGTTGGCCTCACAGTCAGGAGGTTCAGGGTTTGAATCTCCGTTGGGCATCTCTGTGTAGAGTTTGCATGTTCTCCGCGTGCCTGCTTGGGTTTCCTCTGGGTACTCCGGTTTCCTCCCACATTCCAAAAACATGCATGTTAGGTTAATTGGCGACTCTAAATTGTTCATAGGTATGTATGTGAGTGTGAATGCTTGTTTGTCTGCCCTGCGATTGACTGGCGACCAGTCCAGGGTGTACCCCGCCTTCTGCCCAAAGTCTGCCAGGATAGGCTCCAGCATACCCGCAACCCTAATGAGGATAAACGGTACAGAAAATGGACGGATAGGTGAATACTGTGTATGTATACATACACGTGTGTGTGTGTAAGTGCGTTTCAGTGAAACCATTAGCACCATTAATCCGTAAATCCAATGTAAACCTAATGAATCCATTTCAGAAAACCAAAAAATGTTAACATAAAACACATTTGTATTGTTATTGTTATTATTGTAACATACGCGTGTGTTCTCATTGAGTTTGGTCTGGTAAAGAGCTTAGCTTGGGAAAAATATGGCAAAAAATATAGCAAAATAAATACGATCTGCATGAGTGGTAAGCAAACTCTTTACATAGAAGGCATATCACGATATCTTTATCAATGGTGCCATCGAAGCATTTTTCAAATGACAATCCAATGAATGGGACATTTACAACTGTCCCATTATCTTTGCTTCTCAATGCTCTTCACCTTGCTCTCCCAACTACAATAGGAGCTTATCAGCTGAGGCTATACAAGCCCAAACACAATGATAGCCAATCATTGTTCACTTCAGTGTGACTGACCATTGTTTTTCACCCTCAAGCACAAGAAACCCAACACATACAAAAACATTGTTGTAAAAAAGGCAACATGCATGCAAAAAGGTAGAGATTAAAAATTGTTTATGGTAGACCTGTCATAACGCCGGGCCCCCCAGTTTGAAAACCGCTGCATTAATCAATTATAAAGGCCATATCTCCCCAGTCATGTTTAGCTGTCTGTCCTGTACCAGTGCTGTTGTTGTTGTTACTGCCATGTTGTTACTGTTCAGTCTGTAATGTACAGTCAATGAATACTCATTCATTCGTACCGCTTATCCTCAGTAGGGTCGCGGGTATGCTGGAGCTTATCAAAGCTGAGGAGGCGGGGTACACCCTGGACTGGTCGCCAGCCAAACGCATGGCACATATAGACAAACAAAGACATACAAGCATTCACACGCACATTCATACCTAGAGTCGCCAATTACCCTAACATGCATGTTTTTGGAATGTGGGAGGAAACCAGAGTACCCGGAGAAAACCCACGCACGCACGTGGAGAAACTCCACACAGAGATGCCCAACGGAGATTCGAACCCAGAACCTCCTGACTGTGAGGCCAACATGCTACCCATTCATCCACCGTGCGGCCCTTTAATGAATACTAACAAGTTGAAATGATCATCATCAAGTGCTGATGATATAAAATCACTGAATGGTGAGTTGATCATGATTGTCCTCTGACGTCCAGGAATGCCGTCCAAAGCAGTGGCGAGCCAGCATCATCCAGAAGAGAGACCTCCTGTCTTTTCAGGAGGTGAAGGAGGACGACATTGGAAATTACACCTGTGAGGTCCAGTTTGGCGGCTTTGTGGTCAGAAGAACGACAGAGCTCACGGTCACTGGTAAGAAGATGATTTTGTCATTTGTGCGCAGGGATATGTAAATAATGCTGGATGAATGAGCTTGTTCCACCGTATTTGAGCCAATGCATTGATGGCAAACACACAACATGCACACCGCTGAGCACTACTGCAACGTCCCGCTGTTGCGCTTAATTGCTGCGGGAGGCTGGGGACGGGCTGCTATACCCATGTCAGCCCCAGTTTCCAGTCCGCCAAGTTCTACGTAGTGAAAGCCAGGAGGTTAGGTCCCTGCATGACACAGAGAGCTTGAAGAGCAAACGGCAAGGTCAGGGAATTTTCCACCGACCTGCTCCCCATTCTACAGTAAGTAGCTGATGCTTAAATCAGCTTCTCAATTTTGTTCTTGTCCAAATGTGGGGGTCAGATGCATGAACGGAGGTAAGCGTTCCTGTTTAACTATTCAATTATGTTCTCGCCGTAATATGTGTCCCAAGAGCCTCTTAATCAGCACCAACTGTGAGAGAGGAGGTACACAAACGCTCGCTTTTAAAGTTAAACCTCATGGACATGATATCGCCTCTGACCTGTCCATAGCTGCAGTAGGTGTCCACTGCTCGTGTTACTAACATCTTAATGTTACGTTATTGCAGTTGAATGGCATCTATTACATGGGACAAAGTGGGGTACGCATCCCCCAAGGGGTACATCAATTGTCATGGGTGGTACATGAATAAAAATGAAAAACAATTAGTGCCTAACACTACACTTACTCTTGAGTGCTCTTGAACGCCTCACACCCCAAGGAGAACGAGCACAAAGCAGAAAGGAGACAGAGGATGAAGTTGTTCATTGCTCTGCGTGCGTCATATGAATAAATAAGTAAGTTTGAGGATGATTTCGTAATAAGAGTGTTTCATCTCGAAGATTTCATTTACGTTGATGTTCCGATTCCCGCGCGGCGCAGCGGTGAAAGGCTGTCACTGTGAGTGGGGATTCCGAAAATTAGGTGAGTAGTAAATAAATCAGTAGTTACATGTTTTTCTGTACTACAGATACTGCTTCATAATGATTGTTGAACTTTTCACTTCAATTCGCTTTTAAATTAATAAGAAGACTTAAACCATAGCCATTGTAAGTGTGCAACAAAAGTGAAGCTCAAATTCAACCCATTCGAATGGAAGAAGGCCAACATTATTAATGAACAATTAATGAACCTCTAACACTTTAACTACAGTAATTATGTTCAATATTTCAAGTTAGTTAAGATAAAAAGGTTTTGCTTTTTTAAGTGTCTGGAATTAGGGGTACATGTCGTCAGGTCAAATGTCTGAAGGGGTACGCGGCTTTAAAAAGTTGGGGAACCAGTGCTGCACAGTATACAGTATGTTAAACGTTGATGAAGTACACAATAGCACTTATTGGAGATACTCTGTCAGAAACAGGATGGACAAACACTACTGCACCTTTCAACTGTCGACATTTCCGCATCAGCTCTGGCTTTTGGCCAACACACTTCCAATACCAATATTGTTAACACTGCTGGTTTTCTTGAAGGCCAGTCAGCCTGACCTCCAGGTTCAATAATAATGGCCGTCGTAAAATATACATTCAGCTACTAAATACATTTCATTACTGTACACAATGATACCATAAGAGATAGTGAATATGTTGGTAGAAGGATGCTGAGTTTTGAATTGCCAGGCAGGAGGCCAAGAGGAAGACCAAAGAGGAGGTTCATGGATGTAGTGGAGGACAAGAAGGTAGATGGCGCAAGAGAAGAGGATACAGAAGACAGGGTTAAATGGAGGCAATTGATTCGCTGTGGCGACCCCTGAGGGGATAAGCCGAAAGGAAAAGAAGGCACAATGATACCATAAGGTGGTAAGCAAAAGATAAAGCCTGTTATCAACCGTCCTGCGATGTGTTACAACTGCACTTTATTGGAAATCATAGAAATCATACAAAAGCACAACATCAGCTGCTACTCACTGATCCACAAAATCCACAAAACAATATGGCCTTATTTCAAAACAGCAGGGGCTTTTGTTGCTAATTAAAGTGCTTAGTGTCGGAAATACGACTGTTTTAGGCCCTGCTTTATTATGACTCTGCATCTATTTTCCACGCTTCCTTTATTCTAATAAAAACAGCAAATTAGCCAGAACGCAACCATTGAATTAAAGCACCCATTGTTTTTAATACCCTATCCCCCTTGTTTCATGCATATGCGCGTACACTGTATGCCTTTTGCACACCTAGAAGCGCCAGATAAGTAATAAGTTGTCAAATTAGAGGAGGTAATTACATGTGACACCTTTGTGCTTTAATGCAGCAGGTTGATGCAGGGATGCCATTATTCCGTCTTTTCTCCCAGCGCATGGAATAATTAGCGTTGAAGTACAGGCATCCCCGACAAGACTCAGTGATACTCACTGTGATGTTTTTTAACCACCTCTATGAATACATATCTTTTAAGTGTGATGGTTTCTGCAGAAATACAGTGGAACTGCTTCGGTCCAACATAATGCATTCCAATAGTCAACTTCTAGTTTAGATTTATGATGGCAAACTATAACAAAAAAACACAGAAAGAGAAATAATCCGATCCAGGCTGAAATGGGGGCCTTTATAATATTTCTATTAATTGTACAGGCCAATAATGTGCCATTCATTGGTTAACATTATTAACTGTTATACAAGTGTAAAAATAAGTTAGGCTGTAAGTAAATGACAAAGCACGGAATCTGTATTTTGGTAACTGGGGCTGCTCCTTATTTTTATTTTTGCATTCACCCAAATATAAAACTGTATTTTTTCCTTGATAAAGATATGTATTTTTTATATTCAGGGTTTAGAAATGTACATTATACGCACAATATGGTGACACAAGGTACAAGGTTAGCAAATAACAGAGGAGGATGACTTGAAAATAATCATCAATGATGCAATCATCAAAGCAATATGTGCTATCTGCTACTAGTTATTTCAATTTTGGTTACATGTATATATAGATGGTTTTATGGTTATATACCTATATACAGTACACAGTATATACTGTATACACAGACATATATGTATATACATATATATATATATTGCATATTTATGTACAAGTGTTGCAAAAAAGTGCACGATTAGATTTGATTCACAATCTTGTCCTGCTTCTTCCAAATTTTGAACTGAATTGTACAAGGTTTGGAGTGTTCCATTTTTGAGGTTCCTGATAGACGTGTACATCCTGAGCATACCGACTCATTCCATCCAATGACTCTACATCTTCATGCCATCAAATGGGTCTGAGATTATGCACTTTTTTATCGCATCCTGTTAAAAAACGACCTTGCCCTAATGAAAAAAGTCCAAACTGCATCAGATAAGCGGCAGTACATTCCATAACGGTGGGAGGATGAAGGAGGTCATTACGTTTAACTGATTTTCAATATAGAGCAGCGAATGCTTGTCTTCTCTTTAACCCCTTTTTCTCTGTTCGACCACCATCCGCCGTGTGTCTCCTCGCCGTCCTCCCCGCTCCCCATTAGAAGCAGTAATGGAGCCGTCATCTGGGCCGAGGTCAGCCTTGTAATAGAGGTTAACAACGGGCATAAACATGGGCTACCTTAGATCAGGCTCATGCAGGGGACGCTTAATCAAGAGCCGATTCTCCCGGGGTTAATAGAAATGTAAAAGAAACGTGCACCAAAGCTTTGGCTGGTTTGATGTTGCCTCCACTTACATGTTCTTATCACAGTTTGAGGACTGCGCTGAATGTCAGTGGAACCTCAAAAAAGGCTGCACAATTTGCAAACTGACCAAATCCTTTTGAAAAAAAAACCCCGCAAGCTTGGAGGTTATTGTTTGTTTGTCAACAAATCTTGCACGGACTCTACATATTGCTTGAGACTTTGAAGTTTTAAGACTGCAATGGCAAAAAGAATAATTAAATGTACAACCGCAAATGCTGTAGAAACTACACAGTAAGCAAGCTTGCAAAACTAAAAATTATGATCACAGTGCATAACTTAACTCAGCAAGAAGTGTATTTTTCTTGTTCTGGAGAGAGTTCGTTCATTTTTCAGCGAGTGGTACTAACCACAAAACGTCATAACGGCAACTGTTGTAATGTCCTAAATGATAAGCAAATTTGCCTAACATTTGAACAGTAACAAAAATGTCAGAAACAAGGTGTCAAAATACTCAAATAAAAATTCCTTAGTCACTTTTTGCCGCAGCGTTTAGTCATGATGTGAGGAGACTCGTGCAGTTTTATGATAGAAACACTCAGTTTGACCCTGAAACTGATTATTTTCCTAAGGGTAAAATTCCACCAGCATGCTTTATAGTTCTCATGACAAAATAACATGAAAAATAAAATTGAATGGTGATAGGAGGGTGCATGAATATTGAAATATTCACCTTTTTTCACATTTTATGTCACAAAAACAACTGACGTCTAAACCGGACAATCCCACCCCGAAGTTCCCGTTCATCACATGCATTCCCTGTTATTATGCTCCAGTTCTTGGTCAATTTCTGTTGTTTGTTATAAATATTTTTTACTGTTAGGCTTTTTTTAAAAATATCACACTCTTTGCGGTGAAGTCTTTTACATGAACACTCGAGGAGATGGAAACTTTTTGGGACAAAGGTTACTGCCTTGCAGATGGAAAAACAAAGTCAAAAAGCCACAAGTTGTTCATGGAAAGGTGGCAGTAAGTCAATTCCCTTTTCTCCTGGTAAGGTGCTCCATATTTGCCAGCTAATGCATTGCAATTTCCGAACTGACGTGGTAGCTTGGCGGCTAGTGTGGTACCGGTTGTGGCTATCACCGCCAGTAAAACATGTCATAGTCATCACAACACAATATTAGGGAAGGTAATTATTGTTTCAATATATTGATTGAATATATCACTTTCTTTGCGTGCGTTCATGGCTGTGCTTGTTTGCACCTGGTTGCCGACGTCACCTGCAAGTGTTCTTGACATGAATTGCTAGCAGAACGAGGCTCTTCCTAGCCTATCTTGCAGTCCACCTGTCAGTTTCAGGAAGTAAATTCATGTTTGTTTGTTTTTTTACTAAATCTATTTTAGAAGTCTTAGAAAAATGCTATGAAGTTTTATTCCAGGGCTTTGATAAATCCTGGTCACTGGTCTTTTATTTTGCAGGTGTCAGTGCCTCTTATTGACAGTCAAAAAACATACGTGACCATTTTGACAATGTCAAAGAATGTTACAATTGTGTTATTGTTGTGAATATGACACGTTTTACCTGTGTTTAAGAACCATTTAATCTATGATCCTGAATCAGGATTAAGGTTGTTATATATGAATATAATAATGATAATAATAATGGGAATGGCCAAAATCAAGCAAGTAAATGATGCTTACAAATAGGAGAAGATCATGTATAAGAAATACTGTACGTACGCAGTGAGGCCCGTGAATGGTTCACTGTTGCCGGTTACAGCCTGAGTTCATTCCGCCACTGCCCTGCTAATGCTGCAGTGACGCTAACAGCAGATAAAAGTCCCCATTTGGCTGATATATGCTGCTCTGCCTGCTTTCTGTTGGGATAAAAATATTATAGAGAGCGAGAGGTGGAAGGATAAAGGGAGCGAAAGTGACTGATAACCCATAAGTAGTGGCAGAAAGAAGGGGCGGCGATATAGAGCTGGTTTTGCTTCTGTGTCTTATCGGTATACCTTGCCAGTGTTTTCCGGCAGAAAGCGTGTGTTCAAGACTATAAACACACTATTATCCTAGTGTTTATCACAGCGCACATTATCATTTACCTCCGTCGGACTTACTGTAATGGAGTCGTTTGGTTTGATGGATGCCTCAGGCGTCCCTTTCTATCCGTTAGCCCCCCCTTCCCACTCCTTGCTGGTTTTATCTGCAGCACACAAATATCTGCGTGCACATTCAGCATAGGCTGAAAAAAATGGTGATTGAGGTTACAGCCAATGTAAATGTAGCTTTTGGCACTGGGAATTGGAACGGTGGAGAGGGCAAAGTCAAATCGAGAGGAGGAATCATCCGCCTCGCATTGTTGGATAGGCGGGGCGAGAGGGGCGGTGGATGTTATGCATTTAGAATGGATACATACACAATATCCACTGTGAGTGGGAAAATAGGATGTGCTTTGCAACTGCAGGTTTATTTGTCACCCGCTTCAAGCAACGCACACACACATAAATATACATATTCAATATACGTCATGCATAATATACATATACACATTTTTGTTGGAGATTAACAAAGTATCTGTCTGTCTATCTACCTATACACACAATTTCATACACTGTAATTTCCAGTCGCTGTTAAACTTAAACTTTGAATCCTGCAGCTTATACAATGGTGTGGCCATGTTCTAATCTCGTAATAGTCATAGAACTAATAACAACCGTTTAAATGCTACAACTGATCGTTTAAATATTGTGCCGCTCAAAAGTTGGCGAGGAAGTGGTGGAACTTCATTTGGCAGGAACCACACATGAGCTACATGGAAACTCACAATGTGCTCATCAACCCGTCAGAAATTGCAGGTCATTACCCAACATAACAGTCTGACTCACGGTGTCATATAAGTAAGAATGCTAAAATAATCACATGGCCCCTTAACACAAAACAGGTAGGTAATGATTATACAAGACAAGCACCGCTACTATTGTAGAATAACAAACGACTATCTTAACTGCATACCAGAATGCATTGCTTGCAGAATGCATTGCTTGCACTAGGCTGGCTACTGCAAAGAATATTGAAAAATAAATTGATTTACTGCCACCTTTGCACGCTTTTCCACGGTACGTCTTGTAGGTGTTTAACTTTTTATTTCCATCTATGGGGCATGTGTCCCTTCAAGCTCGCCTACGTATCTGACGAGGCAAATGGTGTCTTTTGGAAATGTGAACAAGCTTACTCCGTCTCCTCACATGTTCCAGCAAAAGCCTTTAACACAACGAGCGGGTATAATATAAAACAATTAAATAAAAAACATAACAGTGGGAAAGCATTAGAGTGGACAGCAGCTTCCGGGTGGGAAGTTTCACATGCTCCTCCTCCTCCAGTATTTTAATGTATTTCAATTGCAAGGAGGGTCCCAGATTCTTCAACTTTATAATCTAAATGAGTCTCCCTTGACATTTAACTGTGTTTATTATGAATTTTGTTGAGACACATTTCGATGCCGGACCTAACATGAAAAGGGATGGGTGGGGGGTGGGGTGGGGGGATAAAGGAAAGGGTGCAGAAGAACCTCACAAAAATATTTCAACCATATTATAAACAATAACATCCATGATAACCACACAATATCAGCAACAACCAGAACAGTCACAGCGCAAAATGAGCAAAAATACAGGAAAAACAAAAAACATAAAATAAATAATAATATATATACACATACATACACAGTATATACATGTATATATATACATATACGTACACATATACATACACATATCATACAACTTCATGAACAATGACCATCCAGATGACACCTGCAACAGATCTACATGAAATCTACATTACTCTGCAGTGGCAGAATGACTGCATCAGAGAGAGAGAATGAGGAGATGTTCGTGGTGAACACAGCCATGCATCCCAAACCACACTCCCTCTAAAAGCGAGGGCCCGAATAAAAAGACGCCGGAGCCCGGCCGTCCAACAGGCTCCCCACAGAGGGGACAGCCCGCCCCCGCACCCCCAAGACGTAACCAGGAGTCCACTTTGAAGAGGTGCAAGGGAGACCCGGCCGGACAGCACGCGGCAGCCGAGCAAGGGCCACTGAGGGGCACGGACTCCAACCGCCAGAACACCCGCCGGGGGCTGGCCAGCTACGGGCAAGCAGGGCACCCACCACCGAGCCCCTGTGGGGGTCCCAGATTCTCATGTGGATGGTAAAGTGGTGTCCACTGATTGGGCAACAGGGAATTGTTTTGATGAAAAGAGGATTCTAATCCATATTTCTTGTTTGCAGTAGCTGTCAGCACACGGCACTCTGTTTCATGTTTAATTGACTGATAATTCACTGTCTCGCTGGTATGATGTATGGCTATTTACATAGCAACTATCAATAACTCATGGTGGAAATGCAAGCCAGATTAGGGTTTAACTGGTCATACCATAAAAAATGAACTGTACTGCCTGGCTTGGTGCTGCCAAAACTCTCCCGTAGGTGTTACATTACATGAACAAGTCGTGCATCACACACTACAGTATCCTGATTGTCCTTGCCTCTTTGGGGTTCTTCTAGGGCATCAGGCATCTATTTAAGATGTGCATTGGTGTGTGTGTTGCAAAGTTGAGGTGACCCGGGACGTTCCCTCATTGCAGTAAAAGGCTGCACGCCTACTAGGTCACCTTTAGGAAGTGTGATCACTTTTTATATAACCTTATAAAACATGATGGCTTGTGTGCATGTGCATGAATACCACTTGCTGTGATTTTTACTAAGGTAGCAGGCATTGTGAAATATTGTAATTATCGTCTTGTATGTAAAGTCTTGTGAGTAAAATCATGTAAGGTTGGTAAAGATGAAGTCACTCAATGGTGTCGACCTAGCTGATCCATAAGGGTGGAGGCGGGGGCCGACGGATCACGAGGAAGTGGTTAGCTCCGATATGAGAGAAGTGTGCAAGATAAGAGGTGCAAACAAGATGGCTTTGCTCTCAACTGAAACCTTCTATATGTTGGGATGTGAATGTGTGGTGTCCGATGTTCCCCGTGAGCAAATGTGATCCAATCACACCTGAGCTAAGTGTCACACAGCAAGGAAGGAAGGAAGTTGACTTTTCCTTCACTCCTACATGCACATACAGTAAACACATTGAGCCCACATACTGTATGTGTAATGTTGCATAGCATGTTTGTGTGAAATGTTTGTATTGTATGTGTTTGAGCTAACATCCAAACAAACGGCAACCCCGAGGGCATCCAATTCTAAATTTAGCGGACTCTTTCAGGAAAAATATGCTAGGAAAATTGCATAAAACCTCAGTCATCATACAGGTTTTCAGCATAGGTGACTAGACTTCAGTTCTGCAAGCAATAAAAGGTTAATTATGGCCTCAGGTTTTGTTTTTTCTTTGGCTTTTTTCAACCGGTTGTGAAAGATATGCAGTGCAGTGAGCATCATAAGATGAACTGTGTACATTTTGCTTTGCATTTTGGAAGATAAACACTGTAAGTTACCTGTGGCAAACTGAGTCACATTCAAAGCAGCAAGAAAAGAAGTCGATTATTTCACTGTTTAGCAGCTGACTATTGACAGGTGTTAACTCCTTTTAAATTTGTGTGACAAAAATGTGTGCAAGAGATCTATTTGCAACACTATATCTCCTGAATCATATATGTCAAACTCAAAATGTGCCCCATCATGTCATTTAAATTCATTACTTTGATCACCATGTGAACCGCTAGCAACATACATATGTACAGTGGTACACCAGGATACGAATGCTTCGGGATAGGAAAAATTCAGGATATGAAAAGACCTTTCAGATTCGTTTTGCTTCGGGTTCCAAAAATGTAATAATACTTTATTTATATACAGTATTAAATGTGCAGAACAGTGTATTTTTTTCCATAGTATGAGGGGTCTTTCGGGTCAGTGGAACGAATTAGCCAATTTACATGTTAAATGTTGTTTGCGTTATGAAATATTTGCCTTATGAAAGGCCTTTCGGAACTAATTATTTTTGTATCCCGGGGTACCACTGTATATATATGCATTTTTATCTCTAAGCAATTTATTATGTATTGTGTAAAACTGAGACAGAAACAACATCATATTAAAAGCATTATAAGGTCGTCAAATCTTACCCCTGTGCATTTCCACATAGTATAAGCATTTGGCACCAAAGATAACGGGGAAAAAGACATTAGTTACTCTATACTTTATTTTAAAATTCATGTAGTCTAAAAATACATGGTGCGTTCAAGGACCATTAAGCAATATCAAATCGTTTACCACACAGAGATTTACATCCCCGCTTATAGATAAAAACGTACTTATCCGAGATAAAGTGGGACTTAATTAACTATTTAGTTAACAAAAATGTTTAAATATTTTAATCAATTGACAGCTCTAAAATACAGCATAACCTCTACTGGACAAAAGGTTTAGAACACCCCAATTTGTCCAGTTATTTACTGCAAAACCACTCGTCCAACTCCAATGAGTAGTGTGAAATGATACCAATGGTAAGTACTTTTAGCTCCATTGTTACTGCTGCTTCCACAAATTATGGCATCCGCCGAGGGTCAAATAGGACATGTGCGCGTTAATCACGCATCAAAAAAAAAGTTCTGTTAAGGGAAACTTCCGTTATAAATATATATTGTGTAATCACTTAGAACAATGAAGAACACCGTGTCTGTCTCCTTACTTCTTGTTGTAACAGGATTGAGTGAGCGCTGCACTGTTCATGTGACGAGGCATTCAAGGGCACTGGAGTGTTCCTCAAAGTGTCCTTGCAAATGCAAAGGAATGGCATGGCAACAAATAGAAGTTGATTGGAGAAAGAAAAAAAACACACACCTACACAATTTGAAGCAGTGCATCCAAGCGACACGCTGGGAAATGAACATAATACATTGTTTGGAAAAAATGTATACATTTTCAAGGAACAAAAACCTGCAGTTGAAGTTGTGAATGTAAGTCAGCGTTACTGATTGTGTTTAGGCCAGCAGAGATGGCCACCACAGTTTTTTACCTATTTTTCCCCCGCCTCTGTCAGTACATAATAAATTATTTCAACTATTTACATTATGTGCCATGTGAGTTCAAACATTTCTACAAGCTTTCATTCCAGTGAGCAGCACTGTTGATCATTATAGTGTATTATTAGTAGAACAGGGTGGTGCACGACAGCTCATTAGTTTGGGGTCAACTTCTCCTGTTCCTCCGACTTCCTAAGCCAATTTTTTTTCTGTGTCTCCTTTCCGCCCCCTTTTCTCTTAAGTGTTCTCCAAGTCACTCCATCACCATTCTGCAGCCGTCGTCCTCGGCTCCGAGCGGAGCGGTGTTCGCATTGTTTTAATTCAATTAAAACTGACATCAATCTGCATGTGACGAATGAAATTTACATCCCCCCACAATTAATCTCAGCTGACCTACGCCGCTCCGCCCACACACCCACCCCCCTCTTTCCCTGCTTATTATCATTATATACAGTAGGTCTGTAGAGCTGCTACTGGAGCATGAGCAAAATTAACATCACAATTTTCTCTTTTGAATTTTTTTTCCCTTCCGAGTGTGTGCGCAGCAATTAAAAATCTTTATTCTTTCGCTCACGGTCCGTCGGGAGCCCTCTGCGACATTTCCCCAATGGCCTGAAGGTCGTTTCTGGCACCATAACGCCACAAGCGACAGTACACATTAGTCATGACACTTAGGCTCTCAGGCCTGAGATTACATTTTAAATGTGCTTGGTAAATACGCACATAGCAACCAGCCACATGCTTGCTGGAATGGAAGGTCATATATGGAAAAGAAATGTCTCAAGAGGAAAAACGTGCAGGCTGTAGTTTGGTACTCTGCTCTGGACCAAAAAATAATAATAATAATAATAATGGTCCCGCTTTGGTTCACTTTGCATTTGCACTGGTATTTTTGTCATGTGACCAAAGGCTGCACACTAAAGAACACGTGCATTAAGGACTAAGATGGCTTTCGTGACGTATTACTGCATGTAACATAACTCAAATATTCCAAACCAAAATACCATCTGCCGGGTTGAACATGTAGGTTGTTTTTAGGGACGTCTGAACTGGCGTAAAAATGTAATTTCAGTAGATATTGTTATCAGGTTTTTCCCTTATAATTAAAACCGCTTTTTAAAACTACTGTATAGAGGCCTATGGGCTCCTGTACTGGCTGTCGCCGAGGCATCCAGTGCGGCCACTATGTGGAACTGGGGTTTGTGTTGAAACCCCTGCTATGGTTTGTGTTGCCAAAAGTCAGGCAACAGTCTGGGTGCAAATTATAACATATCATGTTGAGACGTTTAGTCCAATAAACGCTTTGAGGCAATGCCATGACATACTGTATTTTGGTTTTCTTGACCTGAACTGACTTGATCTGAACTGGGGTCCTTTTGCGCAAATCGTTTATAAAGTGTTTGGAACAAGAAAATGAATAACTCAACTATTTTTCAATTAAAACTCATATTAGGAAAAAAAGCAAGAGGAAATAAAACACATGTGATTGCTGACAGATGATGTTGCCTTGCCAGACTTTCAATTAAAAACATAAAATGAGACTTATCCAGGAACAACTCACCCTCACATAAGCCTCATAAAAGATATATGGACCCAAATATATCACTTTATGTTTTCCCCTGAAGGAAGTCTGATAAAGTGTCATCCTATTTTGGGGTTTACAGATTTATACGTGCAAACCATTGTGTAGTGTGACTTTTTCCCAAAAAAGCTTTTTTTCCTGTCACACACCAGTGGAAGGATGGAAAGCCACTACACAAAGTTACTTTGCAATTTAGCAAACAACACAATGGAAGAGGTGAGGCTCGTTGCAAGATAATGGCAAACTAATAAAAGATTTGACCCACAATAACGCTAACATGAATAAATGACTACTCCAGAAGGTTTATTCTGCCCTCCCAGTCAAGACATTGTACCTCCTATAATCTTTTAAAGGACAATGGAATGGTTTTCTTTCACTTTCACCTTTTTCTTTGTCATAAATTGTAAATCCTTCCCCCTGAGGCGACACGTCTGGTAATGTTCTTTATAAGCCATTTTTCATTCTTAATGTGGATTTTGAGGGATTTTACCACACCGGCCGTAATAACACAAAGCTCATCTCTTTCTTTTTGGGCCAGGTGTGATGTATTAGTTCAGTATTTCTAATTCGTCTTCATTCTCATGAAATTATCCTGAGACCTTCTGTCCCTTTTCAACAGTTCAGTGTTGGAAACAAGGTCTGGCTTCCTTCACTGAGTTTTTTTCTCCCTTTGAAGGTCATATGCAGAAAAGCGTATAATCTCACGCTGCATCTGCTTCCCTTCACAAAACTCCTTAGGCCTTGTACACATGAGTATCTTGTCACTGAAGGTCTGCAAGGAACATCTGATAGTTTGCAACAGGACGTGTGCTCTAATCAGCTCTTTTCCAGCACTGTGATCACAGTAGTTGCTTGAGGCTATCCCCTGAAATTTGTGATTGTCTTGTGTCTGTAAGGTGGTAGCCACATGGTCAATAGCAGACTTTGCAGGAGGCTTCCTGTTCAATGAACCCCTGCTTTTTTGTCTCTCCTCTTTAGTTGTGACATCTTTAGGCTTGCTAATTTGGAGCAGGTGTCTAATGCAGAAGAGGTTAACTAATTAGCTCCAGTTCATGACTCCAATTAGATGGGGACTTAAGATGGTGTCTTTGAGGAAGTGTATAAATCACTTGCTTGCACTGCAATCGTAATATAAACAACGAAAAATAATACTGGAGGTATTATCCGATTGACATTTCTTTTATGACGCTGCCTCATTGATCAGCATTGGTTTAAAACCAACATCATGACTCCTTCTCTGTCGTTTGCTACCTGGAGAATAACCTATGGTGCCCTTTTTTTAACCACAGAGGGTCTGTATGCCACAGCTATCTGCAGGTCTGGTGTGTGTGTGTAACTAGAAGAAAAGCTGTAACTTGCTTGGGGCGAAGTCGTTTGGTGCCACCTTGGTTGGTTTTCATATGAACAACGTCTCTATTTCAAAACTCATTTTTAAATGGTATTTTAAATAGTTTTAGCCAACAATAGACAGAAAAAAGTCTACATTATGTTTTTGTGGTATGCGTGGATATAATATTTCTTTACAGCTCAACAGTTCTTTATACCCGTTATCTTAAAATTAGCAAAAATACAGAGACACTTTTCTCAGCATGTCTGTGTTGCCACGTTCCTGTTGTGTGTATGTGTGTGAGTGACAGGAAGAAAAGCTTGGTTGGAAATCCTTTTGTGCAACCTTGTTTGAGTTGCATGTATAAATCTCCATCAAATATGATGGGTTGTTTGTTAGTTTGGGGCAGACACACTAACATCTACTGTTCTGTTTGTAACAGAAATACAGGTGGTCCCCGGCATTGAATCAATTGCCTCACCAATAAAAATGTCCAAAGAAATCTGACTAAAAGTCTGCGTACGGCAAAAACCCAAAATGTGTGTACAAACAAAAATGTTTTAAAAAATGAAATATTATTTTTACTAACCTAAAAAAATAGTGACATACGCACACGTTCACGCAATTTGTACTTCACCTGCTGTCCAAATGTCCCACGTCATGCCCTCTCCACGCCTTCAATTCACCACAAATAGTCAATAAATGCAGCAGGCATATTTAATGACCTTTAATTGCATTTCGCTGCTGAGAAGCCGAAGACGAAGAAGCGGAACGTCAGCAAGACTGAGGTGGAAATCGTAATCGGAGAGCTGGAGGCCCGCAAAAACATAATCTTTGGAGGACACAGCAGTGCATTACGAACAGGAGGAAGATGAGCAAGTGGCGATTGGCGAGTGGTGTTTTTTTTTTGGATTTCTTTATCTTTTATTGGTGTTTATGATAAATGACAAATTCTATCCATCGGTGTCAATAACATAACGCTTTCCACAAATGTTTTAAGTCAAAAACGGCATGATATTTTCATGAAATGATGGATTCATCTTTACTGGCTTCCACTGCATGTTTATTTCTAACATATGATTTTACTTCACCACTTAAAATGTACTTTGCCATTTTGCCATGCCTCCAACTGTGTACGCCAACTACAAAAATGATCGAAATTACTTGAGTTTGACTGAAAGGTATGTCCGTCTTGTCTGTGCCTTGTTATCTTCCAGTAATGTTGGCTGTTAGTGTTTCATTCCAAATGATGCATTCTGTCTAGAATCATTAGGTTTGACAGTTTTTCATGATATTAGTTTAGAAACCGACCACCCTAAGATGGCAACAGTGTCGAGTTGGGCCAAGTCTGTGCGGTAGAAAAGTAGGATTGTTATAGTATGGTGCTTGAGCTTGTGGAAGCATTTTAAAAGTTATATATTTTTCCAAAGGTAAGGATACAATACAATTTTTGGCCCACATCTGGATGTCAAGTGTTGCTATTGAAAAACAAAATATGAACAAACAAAAATGATTACATCCAAGGTTGGCACAATGCATTTAGATACACACAAACCATTTCAGTTTTATGGTGGTCATTATGATGGTTACCTGTAAAAATAAGTTGACCCCAAACTAATACATTTCCCTTTTTCTTTCCTAATTACAAATGGAAGCCTCCGCCATTCCCTCAGAGCCATATTGCAACCATGAGAGGTCAGTTGGAATGCATCCGATTCGATGCAGGTAATCAGCATAAAGCCTGCTCCAGTGCACTGCTACAGGAATGGACAGCCTGCATCATAATGGGGATTCAAACTCATGTATTATCCTGGGGTGGCTGAGATGGTGAGATTCTGCAGAAGAAGGCGATACCTGACAACTCTGCTTTTCTGCAGTAATGAAACGAGATTTAAATATTGACCGGTGAGACTGCTGGTGAGGGAGTGACTGGAGAGAATATAAAAAGACAATGATGTAGAAAGTTGAAATTAAATTAAAAGAACAAGAGCGGCAGGGAGCGAGAGTAAGGGATGAGAGACAAAATAAAAAGTGGTTGGTGACAAAGAAAGTGATAACAACGTTAACACCTCCATTATATCAGCTCAGTATGACTGTCTCTTTATTAGGGCTCTGCATTTTCACTCTGATTGATCAGTAAATTAGCTATTATGGCTATAAAGAGAGATACGTCTATTAATATAGCGTGTAAGTAAATCTATTATTCCACCTGCTAATCTACAATAGTAATCATGAGGGCTGTCTTTGAATAAGGATTTTTATAGTGTAATCTGATTGGTTAAATTTTGTCCATTGTCAACTACCGTCTTTTTTTTCTAGAGCACAGCTAAATGGGGATTCCCAAAAAAGGAGGTGATCTAATTTGCATTTTTTTCCATCTCAAAGAAAAAGGCCCAAACACTCCGATACACAAACAAACACGCTAGGTGTGCAACGACAGTACTTTAATTTATATGGTAGCACAGAAAGCGAGATGGACATAACTAAGACACGGTGGCTGTCGGCCACACACCACACAAATATCCCACAGCAGAAAAGTGCACATAAAAAAGGAACAACGTGACTTGAAAAACAGCAATTTACCAAAACTCTCAGTTTGCAGATGAATTTTTTGGATTTACATTCACAATCAGGATGTAAAAAAGTGGCGTAACATGTCACCACAGAATAGCACAAGTGTGATGATAACCATTGAATGGGAATTTAATAATATAATCTGGAATTAGAATAGCATATCTGTAGCATAGAGACTAACGTGGTATATGGATCTACAGTTCTAGCTGCTTCGTCTGTACTGGTTGTGCAATTGGGCCCCATCAAAAATAGCAATAAACGGACACACTTAAAGTTTTACATTATGTTTTTTTTCAAAGGTGTGTGCGTTTGGCCAGAATTCTCTTGTTCAACATTCCGCTCCCCTATTTTTCTTTTCATTCTTCTCTTATGGTTTCTATGCAAGTGTGGAAAGTATGGAATTTGATTGTATGAACATTTTGAAATGTGGCAGAAAAACAGGGTACCCGGAGAACACCCAGGCATTCATGGGGAGAACATGCAAACGCCATACAGAGATGCCCAAGTGGAGATTCAAACCCAGACTGACTGTGTGGACGACATGTATCTTGTTTTGCCTAAAAACTAACTTATAAGTCGATTATTCTATTCTGTGAGCAAATGATTAAGTTTATTATGACGTTTTTGGAGAGCTGCTTGGAACCTAAATTGTATCTATCTATCTAAAACACACAGATACAGTAATATTCCGGTGAATATTCTAATTCATTCAGGTCATTGTTTTCTCAGAGGGCTGAATCAATCACAGGACGATGTTCAGGAGGAAGATGTGCAGAAGATGTTCAGGCTTCATCGTTTCATGCTAAATAACTAGGTGGGACAAACAGTACTTTGACAAGGTAGAACAGCCCAATTATAATGCAAAGATAATAGGTCTGCTTTTATGTGGGAATAAGGAAATAAAAAATATTCATATAGTCAAACACAACTAATCAAATACCAAAATAGTTTAATGGATTAATGGGATAATCAATTAATCACTGATTTAACGATTTCTTGTTGCAGATCTAATGATACATATTTATTGTCTGAGTCTGACAAAGGTCTGGAATTTTTAAATGTCAAATCCGTAAGAACCCGGTTCTCTACAAATTTACTGTGTACACATGCCAAAAAAAAGCAAATGAGCAAAGAGGCACTCATGCGCTCCTATTGTAGACCTTAATTAATCTGAACCATTAAAGAGTTTGCCCAAGACTGCAGCCATAACGTGCGACACTTCATCCTCTGTGGCTGTTAATTACCACCTCCATATATTTTAATTGATATTGGGGGTCTTCCAAAGTGCTGTTTGTTCTGCGGGACTGGCTTTTTAATGAAGATGATCATTCTGCGACCCCCGTTTAAACTTCAGCCCTTTTGTATTCCTGTACAAGGAAGGGAGGACAGCCACCCTTGTCGGTAACAAAGTCACAAACTGTGTCAAACAGGCCTGCATGCGTGTTTACCTCGTTAGAACATTTTGGAAAGAAGACAATCAAAACATGTTTATATTTGTCCATTAAACTGTATTATAAATGTATTTTTTGTACGATTCAAATCATTTTGAACCTTTTCTCACAGAACAAAAATCACAGAACAAAATTAAAATGTTATATGTGAGCAGGAAGGTGCTTCTGCCTTTCTGGTGAGGAAAAGTCAGCGTTTTTGTTTTTTCAACTTTTTAACTCCGTTATATGTGGTCCTGATGGCCTCATCAGGCTGTGACCTTCAGCGTTTACTGGGGCGGTTTGCAGCTGAGTGTGAAGCTTCTGGGATGAGACTCAGCACCTCCAAATCCGGGGCCATGGTTCTCAGTCATGAAAGGATGAATTGCGCCCTGCGAGTTGGGAGCAAGGTCTTACCGCAAGTGGAGGAGTTCAAGTATCTTGGGATACAGTCACTTCCTAGGGTGAGGAGCTTGGTCATCCAGGAGGAGGTCACCGTAGAGTCGCTGTTCCTTCACATCGAGATGAGCCATTTGAGGTGGCTCAGGCATCTAGTTCGGATACCTCCCAGACGCCTCGGTGTCCTTCCAGTGGAACTTGAAGAGGTGACCGGATACCAGAATTCTGGAGTTTATTGAGACTGCTGGCCTCGCGACCTGGATAAGCGGAGCAAAATGGATGGCTAGATGGATGGACGAAATACACAAACAGAAGTGCTACCTACGGATGGATTTACAAACAATGCAATGCAACAAACGGTTCTGAAGCAAAATTGAGACTGTGGAATATAATGCTGCAGCGTCCAGTGCTAACTTTAATGCACGTAGATTGTAACAATATAGGTTTTTTGTTGTTTTTTTAAATGCAGATGTTTATTTTCTGGACAGCCACATCATCCTTAAACACAATGATGATCTTTGTCAGCGCTTCAATATAGCTATTTCTTAGTATCTTCTTTTGCCAATGGAAGAGTCAAGCAAAGTGTGGAGCGTGCGCTGCAAAAGGGCCATTATTGGGCTTTCTTTACTTTTATATTACAATGCTTGCAAAAAAACATTTGACGACAGCCGGGATACATTGTACTCGTCTGTTACCGTGCATTTCTAGAGTTGTAGCATAATGCATAACTGGATGCACACAAAACACAATCAAACATTCATCACTTTGACTATAAAGCACATGTTTGATGTTTAATGCTGTCGCCAAGCCATCAATGATGAATTCAAAGTGTCCCGTTTGTAGAATGGAATACATGTTTCGAAAACAGTCTGTGGGGGTTCATATGGGGTTACTGTTGAAAAGTACCTCCTTTTGACTTTAAAAGCCACATCTAACATACATTAACAATTTGTGTTTAATTGTCAGTGCAATCAATCAATGCTGAGACACAAATCCCAGCTTTCACCCCGAAAGCTGTATCTTTTGCATACGTTGTGAGTGTTCTGTTCCATGCACCTTCATCTCATGACATCTGGGGAGCGTCTCACTGGGAGAATGTGTTCCATGATTAGCACCCAATTAACACTCAATTAGGGAATGTGCGTTACGAGGGTGGTGGCCAGACGCTCTCTGGAGGCTTTAAAATTGTCATCGGAGCCTGGTTCGTTACTTCCACAGTGACTTTTCTGTCACATTTGTCGGTGGGATGCTTTAACCGTTTCCGATAGATAAAACAAAACTGTTTGCATGCAAAAAAAAAATTTTCAAAATGTGTCCAAAATCTAGCCTTAATGCTGGAATTTAGACAGTTTATAGCTGCTGTTTGTTATTTTAAACCCATATGAAGACCCGTGGCTAAGCTATTTTCATGGCACTCTTTTTTATTACCACTATTAGATCATGTCCCTCATACAGAGGGTTGTGTCAGGAAGGGCATCCGATGTAAAACTTTTGCCAAATCAGAACATGCGAAAATGATTCGCTGTGGCGACCCCTGATGGGATAAGCCGAAAGGAAAAGAAGAAACATGCTCTTAGTAAGCCCTACTGGGAACACGCGGTTTTGTGTGTCTGTAGCTTTAACGCTAATGAGCTGTGTTTGTCCATGTCAAGTGAGACTTTTTTTTTTTGAGCAAGCAATTTATTCCAGACAACTAATACATTGAAATAAGCTGTTCATCAGCTGATCAAAAAATGGCTAACCTCAGCAGCAACGACTTGCCTATGCAACCCAAAACTGCGATCGTGTTCAAAGAGAGAAGGCTTTTTTGCCTTTGCCATCGAGAGAGCCTGACAGTGGGAATACTTGACAGAAAAAGACATGGAATCCACACTTTTGCAACAATTTTGTCAGGCTAGCTTGTAGCATCTCGACATGACATAATTAACTCACACAAGCCTCCTCCTCTGTTTGCACACTCCACTGCTCACACTTCTGGTTGGTTATTTCATTTGCACGCCAAAATTAATTATGCCAACCTTCTGTTCTTGTGCACCCAAGCATGGCAGCTAACGTGCGGAACAAATTTCTCCCCCCTCTGGTCTTCTTTCCTCACTGCACACCCCTGCGCTTCTTTTAAGTATGCTTAGGATGTGTTTCACCTGTATCAAAGGCTCCCTGTGAGGAGGCTCACTTCACATCGTCAGGGCCGTTATTAGTCATTACTGTCAAAGCTTTGGTGTTTCTCTCAAACTGTCTTTGAAGTTTACCGGCGGTGGAGTCCGACATACAAATGGCGCTGAGCTGTGTTTCGAGTGGAAAGAAGTGGGCATAACAACTTCCCTATTAGTTTTCTGGCTAATACACCACATGGTGCCATGGTTATTAAACCCCCAAAATTTGATTCCATTTGTCCAATTGGCTTGAAATTTCTTGAAAAACTCAATGCGCACTATAATCCACCCACTGCAACTTTTTATGTTGCTTAGCGAAATGACCATGGAACGTTGCAACGTTTGTACAATTTTAGCAAGATTAGTTGAAATAATGTCCGCCATCAAGGCAGGTTGTCATTGCAGGGGCATAGGTGGAACTTAGCAATTCATAAATCATTGCCTATTCAAATGTTGAGGATATCTATATAATATGTATGCTAGAATGCCTTCTCTTTTGACCACAACTCATAGGCCCAAAAATCCTAGTTTGGATAAGTTCTAAATCATACAAAATCTCATCTCCTGCAAATATTGTATATTGTCATATAAGGTCACAGTAACATTGCATAATTGAATAATGCCCAAGTTTAAAAATGGTTGAAAAATATAGTGAAGGATTCTTACTTCTCCTGGTGAGACACTCGCCAGCAACTGCAACTACACAGCAATGAAGTAAACCTACAAGGAAGTAAACCTACAAGGAGACCGTCTGGACGAGATCACTTGTCTCCTGAGCGAGTCCCCAGCGGCCCTGATATGGTGTAAAAAAAAAAAAAAACAGTTTGGCTTGTAAATGCAACCAAATACAGGCAAGACATGTTTTGTTTAATGCACAAAAGACTGATGGTGCAACAATAAAACATCACCAGGATTACCTGAATTTGCACATTTCTTTTTTCTTCAGGGGAGGCACAACAGCTTGAAAAAAAAACAAGATAACTTCTGTCATGTTAATAAATTAGGTAATACATTAGGGTTTAGCATCTCTAATGCACCTCCTCTTCAATTTTGCAATTGGATTTAACTAAAACAACAATTTGACAGACATGAGATTTTGCCAATCAAATGTCTGGATGTGCCAACCATACTAATAGTCTACACTTAGAAGCCTACAATTGTTAGCAGAATAGTAGGACGCTTTGACGTCCTCCAAGGTAGTGTACCACGATAAGTGTATGTTCCCCTGCAAAGGGTTTGGCCAAGTCTGACCACAAATTAGGCGGTGTAATTATTAACCTACACAAAAGTATTGTCCACAAAAACATGAGCGGCATGAAAACATGGCCGTGCGTGAACAAGTACAACTTTGGGCTTTGATTTTGTGGATCATTTAGAGCCTTGAGGTGTTCTAATGCTTTCTCAAGTGTGTAAGTGACATTTGTGCCACTTCCTATGGTTTATGTTATAATAATATAATAACAGCGATATTTTCAGAAAAATAATATCATAAGCAGTACAGTATGGGTGAATGATGGATACATTTTCACCCTTCAACATGTACACTGCATGGGGTTCCTAGATTATTCACATAACCACAAGTTTATTTGTGACGCCCTCTGTGGGTTGTGTTCAAAATGTTTTGGAAGTCATGCTTTCACACGTGAAATACGTCTACCGTCAAAGTTTTATGAGCATTAGACAAATTGTCAGTGACTTTATGGGCAATTATTTGCAAAGTCCCGCCCAGTGTCCCCGCAAAAATCTTTTGCTTGTTGGCAGCCAATCTTGTTGAAATCTAAGAGACACGGTGTGTACCAAATTTCCCGGCGGTTCTGACAAACACTTCAAACTTGCAGCGGGTGTTTTTGTAGAATAACTTAAGCTGTGTGAGAAATTTCAAGTCAAATCTACTTAAGGGGTTTAATAACAGTGCCACCATGTGGTGTAATTCATCCATTCATTCATTTTCTATGCCGCTTATCCTCATTAGGGTATGCTGGAGCCTATCCCAGCTGACTTTGGGCGGGAGGCGGGGTACACCCTGGACTGGTCGCCAGTCAATTGCAGGGCACATATAGACAAACAACGACGTGCAAAACTGTAATAGAAATGATTGCACGGGCAAAACAGTTGGGTTGAATGTTTTGACAAACTTTAACCATTTTGTGTGCATTGGTCCAGGAGCAGAAGAGCAAGCTTGATTTCAGACCACCTCCTGGACTATGTTGGTGGGAAGGTAATAGTGGCAAAATGTGTTGGTGTCCATGCATCAACCCTTTCATGGCCCTCATGTTCACAGAAAGATCAGACGGATGGTTTCTCATCAATTCGCTCTCCTGAGGAAGTGACTGCCATAACCGCCTCAGACAGGAGTGATAAAGGAGCGCTTCAAGTTGTACGATTGTGCTGGGCGATATAAATCTGTGAGGCGAGGATGGACTCGGCCACCGAGCGCGGGACATTTGAGGGATGGGGATGAAGACGCAGGAGGGGCGGGGGAGAAAAGGTGGAAGAAGAAATGGCGCCTCCAGTATGGTTTAGATGTGACAGATTGGTGAGCGCGTCGAGGGAGACTGTGAGAGAGGAGCTAATGATCTCCATCTGTCTTGGAAGGCTGGGAGAGAAGAGCATCGCTTGGCTTTGGGAGTAAAAGGGGGGGAAACAAACACACATGATTTGCAGCGATCAGTCTGGCAGCGAGTGAAGTGACTGGCTTCATTTGAGTCGCCGTCGCTCAGAGGAGCTTTGGAACGGCGCCTCAGTAGCGCTGATTATTGCCGCTCTTTAACCAGAGCGCACATACTGTATTTGTTAAGGTACGCTTACTTTAGCCTCTCGTAAGTGCGTCAGTATTTACTCTTTGAGGTCCAGTGAAGGATCACTTGTCGTAGCATTGCGATGATTATTAAAGGTGCGTGCATATTTACTGTAGCTGTTTCCAAACGTTTTGCGAATCACCGTTTTACACTTGTGCGACTGTTATAATTGTCCAGAATGTCACCTCCAAAATGCCCTGTACAGTAATAAGTACAGTAAATGGTCTCAAGGGTAAATGTGGCACTAACAAAGTGTAAAGAAAAAAAGACCATGCATGGAAATAAGACATAAATTATGCACTTAATTACTAGAAGGGTAAAAAACCCGTCCTCATAGCTGGGCATGGGCACAAAACAGTAAAACATGGTGGTGTTTAATAGCGCCCACAGCACATTATAGAAATAAAATGAAAATAAGGAGCTGAGCGCACGACTGGTTCTTCACACCCAACCTTCAACACGGCAAACGCCGCTATCATCTGGACGACCGAGCCACTCATTGAGAGAGCATGTGTTGCATCAACCTCTGTGGGCCCCGTCAGACGTGCACACCTGTCCAATACCTGAGCCAACCCAACTTGCATTCTGTGTTATTTTGTATAGGAGTGTGTTCAAAGGGTCAGCAAGGAATACAGCGGTACCTTGACTTCTGAGTGCATTAACTTTAGAGTTTTCCGACATATGAGCCGTTACGCAGACAAAATGTCGCTTTAGTATACGAGCTTTAACGTGACTTACGAGCGTGCAAACATCTATTAAAGCCCCATCCAGACGAAGACAATCCGATGCGCCCAATGACTTTATCAAACCCGTGCATCATCCATACGAAGCCGGCGTTTTTTTAGGGTCTGTAGACGAACACTTTCGAAACCGGGTCCCAGAGTGGAAAAATTTGAAGAGGCCGTTAGCGTCTCCGTAGCTCCATAGTTACAGCCTCCCCCCGGTTTCTATGAAAACGCTTGCGTCATAGCTCCGCCCCTTTACAGACGCACGTGTGCTAAAACTGCAAACAGAAAACAACAATGGTGCCGTACAGTGTTTTGTTTTTGTTTACGACCCTAACGAGGATAAGCAGCATAGAAAATGAATGGATGGATGGAATTATGTAGTGTGGTATGAATACGACATCTCACTCCGACCTCCTCCACCACTCTCCTACACCTTTGCCAACATCTCCGTCTGCTCTTTAAGGTAAAATACACTTAAGAAAACATGGTTATTTCTTTACACTATCTTTTTAATGGTTTAATATAAGTTTCTCGTACACTATTGAGCGTGGAGACACGTCATTCTTATTCAAAAACGTATAGACAATAAAAATTGGTGTGTTTTTTGAGGGCACTGGAACTAATTAATGGCATTTACGTTATTTCTTATGGGGAAATTTTTTTTGACATACAAGTAAGTCAAGTTATGAGCTAGGTCTGGGAACGAATTAAACTCGTAAGTCATGTTACCACTGTATTTCACAATGTAGCTTTCTTTTTTGTTCACCTCAGACAAAACAAGGAAAAAAGCTTTTTTGTATACCTGTACAAGGAAGGCAGGATGACCACCATTGTCGGTAAAAATAATTTGTAATTTGGAAATGATGGAATGATCACACAGTTAAAGATAATAATAGGGGGTAGAAATTGAGAGAGTTCATGAAACCACATTTTTGGGGTTGGTTATAGATGACAAAATTAGCTGGAAACCACATATCGAACACGTACAGAGCAAAGTATCAAGAAAGATTGCAGTAATCAATAAAGCAAAGAGATAAAAGTCACTCCACACTCTATACTGTTCATTAGTCTCACCTTATTTGCAGTACTGTGCTGAAGTTTGCGGCAGGAACGACAAAATATCAAAGTATTCATTAATTATTCTTCAGAAAAGAGCAATACGGATCATCCATGAAGTCGGTTGTCGGGAACACACAAACCCATTATTTCCACATTTAAAGATACCCAAGCTTACTGGCATTGTACAATACCAAACAGCACAAATAAGGTTTGAAGCAAGAGTTTTATAATCTAAGGAAGAAATGTAACTTTAAAGAACCAAGATTCCAACTCTGAAAACTGGCACAAAGCAGCCCTTTCTTATAAGAAGAAGAAAAATTCTCACCCTTATTCAACTCTTGTTCTTCTGTTCTTTCCACATAATGCCAGTCCACCGAAAAATTATTCATACAAATTATTTGTATTTAATTTGTTATTTAGTTGAGCTGCAAGGATTTGCTTTGTGCTGTGAACACATGAGGGAAGTAACAATCCATGTCCCAAGAACCAGATTTGCCCGCCGAAGACCAGGTTATCCAGATGCCCGCCCTCGACCGCCACCCAAATCGCACAGCACCCTTAAGCTTGCCCCTGCAGTGGTGGGTCAGAGGGAAAGAGACCCGGTGTGGATTCTTTGGGCTTGGCCAAAGACCACTAGGCACTAGCCTGCGAGCCCCTCCCCCAGGCCTGGCTCCAGGGGGAGGCCCCGGTGTTCCACGTCCAGACGAGGAGCGGGCCCTCCTCTTAATCTTTGTTCATAAGAGTTTTCTGAATCATTATTTGTCTGGCCCATCACCTATAACCTGTTTGCCTTGGAGAACCCTACCAGAGGCATTTAGCCTCTGACAATATAGCTCCTGGGAGCAAACCCCTCCACCACGATAAGGTGGTGATTCACGGAGGGTGGAGGTGTTCATATCTCGTGGTGTTGTTCACGAGTGAGGGAAGGTTGGAGAGGGCGGTCTTCAGACGGATCGGTGCAGCGTCAGCAGTAATGCGGTCGCTGTACCGGACCGTCGTGGTGAAGAGACAGCTGAGTCGGAAGGCAACGCTCTCTATTTACTGATCGATCTATGTTCCCACCCTCACCTATGGTCATGAGCTATGGGTCATGAATGCAACAATGAGATTGCGGATACCAGCGGCGGAAATTAGTTTTCTCTGTATGGTGGCTGGAGTCACCCTAAGAGACAGGTTGAGGATTGGCCATCCGGGACGAGCTCAGAGTAGAGCCGCAGTTCCTTCACATCAAGGGAAGCCAGTTGGGTGGCTCGGGCATCTAATCCGGATGCCTCCCGGACGCCTCCCTGGTGAGGTGTTCCGGGCATGCCCCGCTGAGAGAAAACCCTGTGGCAGACCTAGGACACGCTGGAGGGACTATGTCTCACCGCTGGCCTGGGAACGCCTTGATGTCCTCCCGGTGGAGCTGGAAGAGGTGGTTTTTACGTCCCTACTGAGACTGCTGCCCCCACGACCCGGATAAGTGGAAGAAAATGGAATGTGAACACATGATCAGTGTGCGATTGTTGTTCCTCCTGACCATATACGGTCAAGAGGCATATTGTGGCTCTTTGACTAGCATGATGGATCTTGGATTCACCATGGTGCATTTCTAAAAACAATAAACGGCACACGTCAAAAACATGTCTTTTTTGCAGTGGATTCTAAAAACAGCAGAGCACTCCTGTCATGTAAGATCTTTGACTAGAGTTTTTGTAGTAGGTTCTTAAAAAACAGTAGACCTCTCATACTGTGGCTTTTTGACCAGCATTGTAGATCTCTGACTAGCATTCTTGCAGCAAAAAACATGCACGTATTTCAAAAGGATCTTTCTGTAGCGTTTTTGCGGTGGATTCTAAAATCAGGAGAGTGCTCTTGTCTTATAGGATTTTGACTAGCATTCTGCATCTCTGACTTTTGTTTTTGCAGTAGCTTCCTGAAAATAATAAAGTGCACCTTTTTTCACTAGCGTTTTTGCTTTTCCTAAAAACTGTAATGCAGAGCACCCCTTCATAGATTATCTTTGACAAGCGTTTTTGCTGGAGATTCCTGAAAAGAAAACAATAAAGAGCGGCTGTTACAGTATATAGTGGCTCAATGGCTATTGTTTTTTGAAGTGAATTCTTAGACACAGTGCAACGTTTCTGTCATATAAAATCCTTTATATGAAAGAAGTGCTTTTTTTCGGCGGGAATCTGTTGCCAAAACATTATTCTTTCCCAAAATTTCCCAAAATTTTAATGGTGGACCAGTTTAATGTCACACATCAGTCGGATTTAGCCCACAGGCCACCAGTTGTAAACCCTACTAAACTGTAGAGGGGGGCAACAGGAAGCAGTCTTTCCGTTTCCAACTTGGTTTTTGGTGGTCTGCATGGCTGAGCGAGCACCAGTTCACCCTCCTCATATAACACTCCTGCATCCTTGTGGACGCCAGAGGAGCTAATCTGTCAGTTAAATGAGAATCACACACTGGTCTACCACCTCCCTAGCCTGGGTTTATTTAATGCTCCGTCCTTGGAGAAAAAAGAATCATGGCGGGCGTGTAAAACATCTACAGCAATCAACACTGGAACAAGCGAAGAAAAACATGCAAGGCTGAGAATTGTTTGTCAGCAGAAGCAATTTCCCCCGCAGCAAACCAAATAATTATGCACTTTTCCCTCAGAGCATCTTATGTGTTAATTAGTACTTTGTTTCTTTTTTCCACAGGCCAGTGGTGTAATTTAGATTTGAGTCAGGTAGCAACTTAAGGTGGGCAGAGATCCTTATTTCAGTGAAGTAGAAAATTAGAAAGAGTGCACCAAAAACAATGAAAAGCAGGTTATTATAATATTCATTCAAGGGTTCAATGAGTGTGGAGAGAGCAAACCTTCAAGATCCTCATTTCAGCCTTTCAGGTGTTCCTTGCATTGATATTATTATTATTATAAACACTGTCAACTGACTATCTTTAGTCAGTTGAAAAGTAACGTCACGGTTGAGATTGCCATAGAATTCAAACTGCTAGTCGTATAACTTGTATTAATTCTACAGGCAATCCTTGTTTTGTTTTAAATATACTGTAAAAACACTAGTGAAAGGATCCTCTATATCCAAAATCCCCAACCATCCACCCGCGGCCCGGTACCAGCGTGTGGGCAAGTTCAAACTGGGACATTTTCAGAAACAATGATAAAGAAAAGACGCATTTAAAAAAATACATTTGTAAAAAAAAAATGATGTACTGTTAGAAAGCCCATAGTTTTTACATGTAAATTGTCCATTAGAGTGTGAATGTGAGTGTGAATGCTTGTATGTCTTTGTTTGTCTATATGTGCCCTGCGATTGACTGGCGACCAGCCCAGGGTGTACCCCGCCTCCCGCCCAAAGTCAGCCGGGATAGGCTCCAGCATACCTGCGGCCCTAATGAGGATAAGCGGTATAGAAAATGAATGAATGAATGAATGAACGTTCTTTTGTTCTGCGAAGTCCAGGGTGTTTCCCCCGCCTCTCGCCTAAAGTCAGCTGGGATAATGAATGAATGAATGAACGTTCTTTTGTTCTGCGAAGTCCAGGGTGTTTCCCCCGCCTCTCGCCTAAAGTCAGCTGGGATAGGCTCCAGCGTACCTCCTGCAACCCTAATGAAGATAAGCTGCGTAGAAAATGGATGGATGTGCTTTTGTTTTATCATGTTTCTTTTTTTTGTTTAGTTTTTTTTTTCCCAGCCAATGGCATTTTACGAGGAAACACAAATGGACAGTTTCATTTTGTGCATCATATTACACAACTGCAAAGTAACTTAACTTTTTAAAATACCAATTTTTTTTTATCAATTTAGTTTGAAAGGGAATGGGTTTCACCTTGTTCGGCAGTCCTTAAACACAGCATAATCGTGTGCTGCGAGACAAAGTGAAAATTGCCTTGAAGTTTGTCCAATGCTGCCACAAATGCACTTGTACTTTTCCCCTTTATCGTTTCTCCCAAATCCCGATGCTGTGCGTGAAAGCATAAAGATAAGAGTAAAGATAAGATAAAGATAAGAAGAGTATTGGTGTTCGTATTTATTTGGTGTCAAGTTAATAATGCCGGCACGCTGTCTTGTCACCCACACATCAAACAACAACGTGATCGTCTTCATTCCTGTGGTGGGTCTGTATTTATTTTGTGCTTTTAATTTCAAGTTGCCGGGAGCTACTTTTCTGAGGCTTTTGTTCTGCGCAATCAGACGAGATGAAAGACACAGCAGTTTTGTTGCAAACGCCACAATTGTCTTGTCGGTAGTTGTCCGTCGTTCAAGTGAAGATTTCACAGCATCAGTGGTCATCTTCTCTGCTTTTTTTTACGAACCAACTGCAAAAACACCAGTCAAAAGATTTTGACCTGGTAGGTTGTGACCCAAATGTGGGTGGGACAGTGGGTTTATGTCCGAAAAACAGTGTATCGACCTGGCGTCCTAATGTCCCTGTGCTATTTGCTTGCTGCACCACAACGAGGTGTGTGTCATGTTTATGGGCGACTTGGTCAAGCTTGAGCGGGAGGGGAAGGACATCGGGTGGGGACTAAATGCGCCATCCGTCCGACACACAGATGCATTTATCTGCTAAAGAAGAGTGAGCCATAAAGAGAGAAACAGTGTCTCCCCACTGCTGCTAATGCTGTGTTGTGTGGGGGAATTCCACCCACAATGAGACTCCCAGGCACAATATGACCAAACTAGGAGACATTTCACCCCCATTTCAATCTATTGACCAGGGCAGAGGGTTGGGCTACAGAAGATGCGATACACCTACTATTATTATACTTACCTACTGAGTCAATCAGAAAAAAGGGACATTTGTATAGACAAATTGTTACGTTTAGTTGACGAATCTTCTCTCTTGTCTTTTCCTAATGTTTCACCTCTCCTCCGGGTTCAAGTCCAGTTGTTCTGATTCAGCTCCT
Organism: Oostethus manadensis; assembly: GCA_024372805.1. Classification (NCBI taxonomy): domain Eukaryota; kingdom Metazoa; phylum Chordata; class Actinopteri; order Syngnathiformes; family Syngnathidae; genus Oostethus; species Oostethus manadensis. The sequence continues at coordinate 50,536 of QODF01000079.1, read as the reverse complement.
CTGACATACCATGTACTGAAAACCTTAACACACATTTTCTTCAAATCATTTTTGAATTTGTGAGTAAAAACGTATTGTTCCTGAAATGATTATTAAACTTGTTTTGTGTTTGTGCATCCTGTTATTTTGCACTACCTCAAATTCTACCTGGAAAAACCATACTTTAATGTCTTTTCATAAAGGCTCTGTTTGCAACTGGCTCAAACCCAAGCTCAAGCACGGAGGTTATGTTTTTCAATTTCAAGGGGCCTCCAGATCACCGTCTGGAACCAGGAGTAGTTTTTATTTTTTAAGGATTCGAGCCAAATTGTTCCTGTGTTCAGGTGTGTGTTCATAATGTTCTGTCCTGTGTATTTTGTGTGGCACGAAATAAACAAATAAACAAAACAAAAACATTGTGAGATAGGACCATTTTCAGGCTGATCCAAAAAATGTAGGATTATTATTTGGGTTTGAAATCACAATATGGGGAACTATGCCGCTTGGCGGAGGTCTGTGCTCTTCTAGTTGTATATATACACTATATATGTATATATATATATAACTAATTAAATTGAATAGAAATGATCTTTCAACCTGATTAAGATAACTGGTGCTTTTGGCTGTCACTCACGTCGGTCTCGTACACACGCACATGCTCAAACATACACAAAAGCAGAGACGCGATATTTACCTAAATGTTGCTGATGTTGTACTTGTCCTTTGCACGACATATAAATCAGTGGCAATTGCTGGGAGGGAAGCTCAGTTTCCCTTATAAAAGTGGTCAAATTTGAACTTCTCTGTGCTGGGTGTGAAATATGCGTTAACATGCTTTCATCTTTTGTTCAGAATCAGCTACTTATCACAGGTAACTGATGCTGAGCATCTACTGACTTCGATGGGGGAAGCGTAGAGTGGGTCGAAGTCACTGGTTAAATGCTGGGCTTTGTCCCACCCACTGCTTTATAAAACAGGAGTGCAGTTGATGTTTTTCGGAATGTCCTACAATTGGTTGCTCACAAGTTCTGAGCCATTTTGACTGGTTTGGACTGGTCTGATATCTTTCATGAGCCGGAGCTGGTACAAGGACCACCAGTTGAAGAGCCCTGCCATAAAGGGTGTATTTGTGAAACAGCCGACAGTGATGTACACATCCCCTCTTCGGTGATGTAGTGAAGCGTCTGGAAGAGAAGCTCTTTGTTGCTTGTCGCCCGCGGAAGTTCAATGCTGGCTGCCATGGTAACCTTTTGATGGATACATATTTTCACCTGTCACTGGATATTATTAGTATTCATCGCTGTTATTCACACTGACCTGAGTTGTGGCCCCTGGTGCTCTTTAATCTTTTAGAAATATGCTTTATTTTTTTAGCTCACCAAAAAGTAACCTCTGCTACCTTTTCACCTCTTTTGTTACTAACACAAAAGGAACCCCGGCAGTCAACTTTGTCACCTCTTTTCTTAACTTCTCAGCATTCTCAATGTGGGGGGCTTTGCTGTATGACATCACTTGCAACTTCCTCCAAAAGATTACAAGTGCTGCGTGCAATACCACGCTTCCATTAAGAGTTTCTCAGTCAACAAGACCACCAGCCGGTACAATAATAAACCAATAACAAACATATGGTAAAATCACAAGACCTGGGAAAAAGTCTTTCTCTCTCTCTCTCTATATATATA
>QODF01000079.1:0-48722 GCA_024372805.1 Oostethus manadensis | reverse complement strand
TATTTATATATATATATATATATATATATCCCCCCTCCGTGGCTCACCACCTTATCGGGGTGGAGGGCTTTATGCCCCTGGTAGGGTTTCTAGGTGACGGGCCAGACTTAGAGTGATTCAGAAGACCCTAATGAAAAATACCAAGAGAAGTCACCGCACCTCGCCCGGACATGGAGGCCAGGCCTTCCCCTGTGGGGCCTGGCCGGGTCTAGACAGAATCAGGAACTCCCCTGCAGACCCACCACCTGCCTACAAATCTGGTTCTTGGGACATGGTATTTCACTTCTCTGGTGGGGAAGGAGCCCCGAGCATGTGGAAGTGGCGGAGACATTCCGACTGGGTGTAGTCGGGCTCGCCTCAACCCACAGTTTGGGCTCTGTAACCAAATTCCTTGAGAGGGGCTGGACCTTGTTCTTCTCTGGAGTTGCTGCAGGGGAGAGGCGGCGAGCTGGTGTGGGCTTATTAATAGCCCCCCGGCTTGGTGGCTCTGTGTTGGAGTCATCCCCAGTAAACGAGAGGGTTATTTCCCTACGGCTTCGGGCTGGGGAAAGGCTCCTGACTGTGGTTTGTGCGTACACGCCAAACAGCAGTTCAGAGTACCCAGCTTTCTTGGAGTCTATCAGAGGGGTTCTGGAGAGCACCCCAGCTGGTGACTCCATAGTTCTACTATGAGACTTCAACGCCCATGTGGGCATTGACAGTGTGACTTGGAGGGGCGTGGTTGGGAGGAACAGCCTCCCTGATGTCATCCTTATGTTTAAACATAAGGATGTCCACCCTAGGTCGCAGGTCTATGATCAACTTTGTGGTCGTATCATCAGACCTGCGTCCGCATGCAGGTCAACTGACCACCACCTGGTGATGAGTTGGATTAGATGCTGGGATTGTCTGGCAGAGTCTCCTGTTTGTTGAGTCTACAACTCTCATCTCCAGCAGAGCCTTCATCTCGAGAGAGGACCGGGATATTGAGTCAGAATGGGCCAGATTCCGTGCCTCCATTGCTGAGGCAGCCAGTCGTAGTTGCGGCAAGCCCCGAACCCGATGAGGGGCACCGGGGTTAGGGCTGCTGTCAAGCTGAAGAAGGAGTCCTATCAAGCATGGATGGCTTGCGGGACTCCAGAAGCAGCTGACAGATACTGGCAGGCTAAGCGCCACGCGACTTTGGCTTTGGTCAAGGCAAAAACTCGGGTGTGGGAGGATTCCCGCTGAGCTGAGAGGCGGAGCTCTCTGTTTACCCAACGATCTACATTCCCACCCTCGCCTGTGGTCATGAGTTATGGGTCAGGACCGAAAGAACGAGATCGCGGATACAAGCAGCGGAAATGAGTTTCCTCCGTAGGGTAGCTGGACTCACCCTAAGCGATAGGGTGAGGAGCTCGGCCATCCGGGAGGAGTTTAGAGTAGAGCTGTTGCTCCTTCACATCGAAAGGAGCCAGTTGAGGTGGCCCGGGCATCTAGTCCGGATGCCTCCCGGGCGCCTCCCTGGTGAGGTGTTTCGGGCATGCTCAGCCGGGAGAAGGCCCCGGGGAAGACCTAGGACATGCTGGAGGGACTATATCTCACAGCTGGCCTGGGAACGCCTTAATGTCCTCCCGGTGGAGCTCGAAGAGATCGCCGGAGACCGAGAAGTCTGGACTTCCCCACTGAAACTGCTGCCCCCCGACCCGGACCCGGATAAGCGGAAGAAAATGGAATTGAATGGAATATATATATATATATACGATATATATATTTATATTTATATATATACATACGTATATACACACTGGAGCACTCTGCTTTTGTCAAATATCCTCTATAGAACAGAACCTGTTTAAAGTGATTGACAGATGAGCGTGGTCATTTCTGCTGAGCAAATCAAGTCAAACTCCACAATGAATATACGCATGTGAGGCTTTTGTGGACATGCAGCATGGTGAAAATCAATACAGGACAGGTGTAGAACAAGAGCGAGCAGGCCATTAAAACATCTGTTTGCAGGCCATGGCGAAGAATAATCTCTGTTATAATCACTTCAGAGCTCATGAAGTGTGCGTCATTCCATCAGGACAACTCAGACGACCACGGGGGAGGACAACAGAAGCAGGTGGATTCACACCTAAGGGGGCAGGATTAACACAGTAATGGAACATTACAAGCAGTTACTACCCAAATGCAGATAAGACGTGTTTCCGTCCGTGTGTGTGTGCCCAAAAAAACCCAACAGCTATGTTAACAAGCCATATGAGGTAATAGATACTTTACATAACTGCGTACTGCGTGTTTACATAAAGTAAGTAAGGCGAGCCCACACAGGGTTCACGTCCATGCCATCTGTGCCATTCGGTCCTCTTGACCTATCTCCATGATACCTTCAGCGGTTCACCTAATCATGTTATGCCAACGGACTAGTGATTAAAAATTACAACATGCAGAAATACCTTCTAATATCCAGGTGCTCTCTTGTTCGGCACTTTCTTCGTTGCCTAAATTCATGACCTCTGACTGGATTTAAGCATGCCAGGACCATTGCTCTTTTTAAGGACCGACTGCAAAAACGCCTCACAAAGAGAAGAAAGTTCTTGTTATTTGGGGGATTTTTGACTCATGATTTTGCAGTTCCCCTTAAAGACAGTATACTGGTCCTGTAATATAAGGAGTCTTTGACTTTTGTAGTATGTCCCTAAAACAGCCGGGCATTTGTGTCATTTCGAGCAGCTTAAATAGCGTTTTTGCAGTCGATACTTCAAATGTTGGTGTTCATTTTTGCATTAGTTTTTTTTTTTAAACAACAAAGTGCTCCTGTCAAATAGAATATCTTTAAATATATAAATATAAAATTCCTTATGTCTAGAAAACACCTCTTACTATATGCAGCTGGATAAATGACAGAAAACCCTGTCTTTATCGCGTCTTAATTGGTGACAAACCAGACTGACAAACAGATGCCTTCTTGGGGAGGTATGTTCAACCCGTAGAGAAGACCCAAAACACGTCTCTCAACTGGCCTGTGAGGAGCTCTCCGAAGTGGCTGGAGAGAAGGAGGTTCCCTGCTTAGGTTGCTTAAATATGGGTGACATTTTTTACTTTTCGAATGAGAAAGAAATGATTAACTAGGTGCCCCTGACAAGATTCAGATCATTAATTGGACAGATAGATTGGATTGGCATAGTTCCTTGGCTTGTTTTGTTTGAGGTGAACAAAAAAGAAAGTTGCATAGTGAAATACGCCTTGCTGACCTTTTGAACCCACTCGTACAAAATACCACAGAATGAAGGTGGACTACCTTTCTCAGGTTTTGGACAGGTGTGATACTGTGTGATAAGTGAGCACTCACAGCAGGAGATGCTCAGGTCGTTTGTGTGTATGCTCAGACACTAGTGACCAGTGGAGAATAATACGTACCATCAACTAATGTACTGTACAAATATGTTTGTATTGTGTTTATTTAGTCATTTTGATCTGCAATTGGCTGGCGACCAGCCTAGGGTGTACCCCTCCTCTCACTAGAAGTCAACTGGGATAGGCGCCCAGCATACCCGTGCAACCCTAGTGATGAGAAGCAGCATAGAAAATGGATGGAAAAAACATTTTTATTCTTGAAAATGCTTCATTTGCTTAAATGCTTAATTTAGTTAGATTTCTTTAAATAGAAATATGCCATATTCAACAACAGAATAAGAGTATTTTTAATGAATCTATTTTTGATAAAAATGTGAAGCCACAGAATTCAAACCACGATGAGGTGAGAGACGACTTCAAAAACAGAGCTGTCTTCGACTTTGTTTTGTTTTTTGTTTTTTTCAGAGCACAGCTAATTTTCAACTTTTTACCACAAGTTGCACCTTTACTTTTCTTGGGATCATCTTTAACCTTTTCAAAAGACTCCCACAATATGGATGATTTTTTTAGCACTATGGGCCGCTGAGTCTGTCAATGTTGACAGTGGGTTTAGGGCTCGCTGACCTCAGCTCTTTTGGATTGCGCAACAGCACAATCTGTTTTATGTCCAAACAGATGATGTGTAACAAAAACAAAGGCATTCTCTGTAAAAATGTATGCTCAGCATGATCACATGACATTTTCATACAGACTAACTCTACAGGTGAAGTTGCATCAGACTCCTCCGAGTAACATCGTCAAATAGTTACTGTAATTATTGTAAAACACCTCTACTTATGAAAAATGTTTCTTGATCACTCAGAAAGAAATGGCACATTTCCACTGCTTTCCACTGCTCCCATCCACTTAGTATGTCATCAATTATGCCCGTCTTTGTTCTCTTAAGTGCCCCACTGTCATTATGTTTTATTTATTTCTACGCATACCAGCCACCCTCCAAAAAGCTTGCCATAATCCACATGACTTCGTCTCACTGATTCAAACCCATTTGTACTTTAAAAGGTCACTGACATGATTTATCAACATTGCTTATGTTCTACATTTTTTCCTTTTATGGATGTGAACTGTAAATTTGCAAACAATGACATTTATTGTTCAGGGCGGATGCCGTGACGAACTGCAGTCACAAAAAAGGGGCATTTATTTCCCAAGTGACGTCACCTCTCGGCTAAAGCAGAGTAAACGAGTGCATCTCGAGGAAATTCGCCGACTTTGTTCGCTATGTTTCATTTGTAGTCGTGCGAAAATGTTGCATGATGTTGTGCTGGCTGCTGAGATACTGTGTTTGTTTTCTTTTCAAAAATACAAATGTTTACGACTACAATAATCGAAGCAAGTACAGAGAACGAGAGACAAATAGATGCCCACCTCGCGTTCCTTTCACTGAAGAAGGCTATAAAGGAACACCCACAAAAAGCATTTGGGTTGAAAGTACGCTATAAACACATTCTGGATGCTAGGATGCTACTCCTAATACTATGCTACACAGGAAATCGGAGAAGAATAACAACGTCAAAGTTGCCACAGAACAGAGTAAGTCAAAGTAATACCATAGCAACAAGCACTGAAGGCATTATACATGTTATAAAGCATTATACATGTTATAAAGCATTATACATGTTATAAAGCATTATACATGTTATAAAGCATTATACATGTTATAAAGCATTATACATGTTAACATATTTTCACGACCGCAAGGTGGATGGGTGGGTAGCATGTTGGCCTCGCAGTCAGGAGGTTCAGGGTTCGAATCTCTGTTGGGCATCTCTGTGTGGAGTTTGCATGTTCTCCCCGTGCATGTGTGGGTTTTCTCCAGGTACTCCGGTTTCCTCCCACATTCCAAAAACATGCATGTTAGGTTAATTGGCGACCCTAAATTGTTAATAGGTATGAATGTGAGTGTGAATGTTTGTTTGTCTGTCCTGCGATTGACTGGCGACCAGTCCAGGGTGTACCCCGCCCCCGTGTAGGCTCCAGCATACCCGCGACCCTAATGAGGATAAGCGGTGTAGAAAAAGGATGGATGGACATATTTTCACAGTGATATGGTGGGAGGCAAGGTGGCAACAATAAAAAAGGCTCTAAAGACACCTTTACCCTCATTAAGAATCCTATTCAAGGCAATAATTGAAGGATAAGCAACTCCAAGGTAACTTACACTTACCATTCTGTGTTTTGAAGCTGACCAATCTTCATGTCCATGTCTTTGTCAATAGATACGGCTTAATTCTCTGTTCTGCATGTTCTTTACCTATTTCATCTCCAGACGTTGTTTCCTCCTTGAAAACTATTGACACATCGCTCAAATCTTATCTACAACCACTGTAAACCTTCTCTCTCTCCACCATCCGTTCATGGTTGTTTACTTGCGAGGTGTCCACTGATGCCCCTTGGAAGCCCGATTGTCATGGCCACACATGCTCTTTTTCATGTCTCCTCAAGGCTGTTTTTTGCGCACATTATAAATGAGCATTGTATGCTTTCTTTATCGCACCTTCCTCCTTAGCCCTTTTTCTCTCCCAAATTAAATTAAGGCCACATGCATGAATGCACACATTGCGACACACACACACACGTATACATACAGTACTACATACACTCACATTGGCAGGAACCTCAGAGACAACACCGGGACATTGTTGTAGGACTGCATGGTACATTCAAGGATTTGTTTTTCGCGCTGGAACGATGCTACTGTATCTTTCCATATGTGTCACAGATCCTCACAGACAAAAAGACAAGTGTTCGGTGGCACGTGTACTTTTTTTATAGTGAAATGAGGATGGACATATTCGATTTGTCCATTAAATATTTGTAACCGCTTATTGACAGTGATTGAGATGAAATGAAGGGCACTACTTGGCTGCAACCAGCAGAGCTTTGCTGCTGAAGTTGTCCATTCATTAATTAAATTGCCAAGTCAAATGTACTTCATGAATGTTTCTGGTGAAATCGTTGCTGAATTATTTATTTTGTGACCAACATATTTATTTCATAACCAATGTATATATTTCATGACTTTTTAAAATTATTTAATAACCTTCATGGTTATTTATTAGAATATCAAATTATTTAATGGGCTTTTTTATTTATGAAGTGGCAAATTATTTCACAAAATTGAAACACAGGAAATTTGATTATGTTAAAAAAATAAAAACAATCTATTGATATTTACAAAGAAGTAATAATAAGTGAGTAATAAGTAACATTACATAATCAAATGAAAACTGTATTTAATTAATTAATTCATGGGAAATGTAATACTCTTTATTAGAAAGAGATATTTTAGTTTTCTATTTAATTAACTTGGGATACATTTTTTGCACACAACATACTACAACATACTAAACTGTGCTGTCAATTATTAATTTATTTTAAAATGTGGTCAAATGTTCATATTTAATACGGATTTGTGCGTCTCATTCTTGTTAATCGTTACAGCGCTGCCTTCATACTTTGTGCTACTACCTTCATGTGCTACTAGGGCGTCATGAAAAAAACTTTCACGATAATAAACACATTAATCATACTATAAAAGAAAATGAAGTGCATCATTTTGCCAACCTCCATTTATTACTACGTCCATGCGTGTTTCTTGTCCTCATTTGTCGCCTCCAAACAAGGAAGGTGATTCAAATAAAAATGTTTGTCAGTCCAGTCATATTATTTTTCCTAAAATAAATCTTAAACACCTTGAATTACAGGGAATTACAAGAGCACTTCACTGTTAATTTCTCCAACGATTCGTTGTCCTCCTCAACATCACACTGCTTATTCATTTCAAACACTCACTCTCACCCTGAGATTGCTTAATTGTCCCTCTTACAGCAACTTTAACACGTTCCGTCAGCCCGCCTTAAATGTAATCCTAGCTGAGTGTGTAAATAAACTCATTAAGACTCACGAGGCAGCATTTGAAACGGGGAACACTACGCATGATGTGTGGGATGGAGGCGGCCATTTACTTTGCGCCATCTTGAAACCCAACTTGGAAAGCTGACACGTAACTGAGTTATTGCGAAAGGACAAGTTTGTGTCGCTCTTATGATGAGGTTAGTGGTCCAGGGTTCTAATAATGATAAAACAAAAATTCACAAAGTCATAACCCGGTTTTGTATGTCGTAACTACGGAAATATTATGTTTATTAATATTTGCAAAAATCCATTTACTGCGATTGGGTCTGGAACTAATTAACTGCGAGAAACGAGGGATTACTGTAGTGAAATACTGTCTTTAGTCATCTTATCTAGCTTTTCTTATCTAATCTTTTTATTTTGTTAATGGTTGTTCTTTAAAACTGCACCTCATCCCAGTTAATTACGTTACTCAGCACACCTGAGGGATACAGAGTAGGCATCAAATTGATGGCTCTGTTTTCTAACAGTGTCTAATAACATTAAACATAAAACATTAGCCAAAGTTACCATTTTCATTGACATATAAATTATTCTCACACGATTTTCAATAACCCTTTATTTAAAAAACTACTTTAGGGTCACCCTCGTGGCATATAATAGCATCTAAGACACGAAACCATATTTGGGAGCACCCCTCACTATACTGTAGTAATGCTGTGTGCAGAGTTCATAGTTGTGTTTTCTTTGCAGCAAATCAGTCTGAATTAATTTGACAAGATGAGAACGTATCTTTGCTAAATCTATAACCACATGACAACGTAGGCTGATTGATATCTTTTGGAAGGAAGCTGATATACACGGAGCGATAAATGAGTGGAGTGTCTCCAAGTGAAACTGCTGCATGATTTGGTCATAGGTGTTTATAGGTATTATTATTAGTTATGTATTTATTATTTACTGTATTTTCGATTTTTACTTTTATATGTAGGTAGGCCTGCAAATCCCATTGCACCACACAATACGATTGGTTTTTAATACACGGCTCGTGATAAATATCACAATAACGTGAAATAAAAAGAAACGTGAATAATATAAACTAAGTCGAATATTAAAATAGCTCAGCCCAGGGGTCTTCAAACTTGTTGCTTACGAGAGCTACTTTTACAAAATGAGGACGGCCAAGAGCTACTTCATCATGTAATATTTTCATAGCTTATTTCAAACAAAATTAACTTAATAAGCTTGTTTTGCCAGAACATTAACAAAATGTTGATATCCACAACTCACACTTACAGAACCCACGAACAAACCCACAAACTCACAGAAACCCAAACAAACAAACGAAAGTGTTCATCTGCATCTTGCGTTTCAGGTTTATTTCTGAACATATTTTATTTGCAATGCGTTTTTTGGCATCACCCAAGTAGTTGCATTCTTCTTGTTCTTGGAGAACGTAATTCTTGGAGAGCCATGATGGACACGCATTGAAAACACACTATATATCTGAACGTGCGAACGTGACACTTTAACTGCGTATGTGGGGTGCACGTGTGGCCCATGACGCAGAAAGAGACACACGTGGGTCGTACAAAGGGGGAACCAAGAAGTACGAAATGAGAAAGCTTGAAAAAATGTAAGCGCCCGTAGAGTTTATTCAACGTGACAAGGAATCTATGCGACCAGTTTCTGACCAAAACATCAGCGCCGAACACACGAGCTTTCCTGGTGTTTCTTGCGCTTTTTGCACTTCGGGCTGTAGGATCTCGCACAACCGGTTGTGACCTAGGCTCTAGACACGGCAAAACCAGGCCAGACATGTACAGATATATGCCACAAAGACACGCCTCTGTTGATGATCTATGAATACTGTATCTTCTTTTTCAGACGCAAGGAACAGCACCTCCTACAGGCCAGTCCGTGGGCTTGCTTTTAAATAGTATAAAAAAACATCAGTTTTTAAATCTGATTTTTTTTGTTTCTGTTGACTGGTGATTTTGTTGTTTGTTATATAAAATATACATTAAAAATCAAAACATTTATTTCAATGTATTTATTGCCTTTTGACGCGTGTATTTAAATTGAATTTGCTCATATAAAAATGAAATTCAAATGTTTAGTTAAAATTCATGAAAAATATTCAATGACCAAAAGTTACATAGACATTGTATTTATGCTATTTTGTAGTAATTTGTCATTGAATAGGTTGAGTTCACACTTCTGGTTTGTTCTGCTAGTACAGTTCACTTGTAGGTTCGGCTCAAGTGTGAACGTGATTATCTGAACCCTGGTGTGCACCAAACAAGTGGACAGAGACCTCTTGGGTAGTGGGTCTTGGCCCACCTGCAAATTAACTTTGGTGCAGTTGCTGCTGAAGGTTGCAGAAATGCTCAAAACCAACCAAAGACATAGACAGTGTTTAAAGCATGCATAAATAGCAAATAAGTATGATCAAATATGTTGGAAGTGCTGTTTCTACACTGCTCTCTCCTTCTTTGTGTATGACACAGCAGAGCACTAGGCTAAAATACTTTTTACAAGTTTTTTTCTGTTTAAATCTAAACTGTAAATATATAGCAAAATATAAAAAGAAGGGTTCAACCCAGCACAATAGATTTTGACTTGAAATATTTGAGTACTGTCAGGGCCGCACGGTGGATGAGTGGTTAGCACATTGGCCACACAGTCAGGAGATCTGGAAGACCTGGGTTCAAATCTCTGTTGGGCATCTCTGTGTGGAGTTTGCATGTTTTCCCAGTGCGTGGGTTTACTCCGGTTTCCTCCCACATTCCAAAAACATGCATGTTAGGTTAATTGGCGACCCTAATTTGTCCATCGGTGTGAGCGTGAATATTTGTTTTTGCCTCGACCACCGCTAAAGCTGCGTGCCCCTTGGCCTGGCATCCTTCCAGATATTTGTTTGTCTATATGTGCCCTGCGATTGGCTGGCGACCAGTCCAGGGTGTACCCCGCCTCTCGCCCAAAGTCTGCTGGGATAGGCTCCAGCATCCCTGTGACCCTAATGAGGATAAGCGGTACAGAAAATGAATGAATGAATGAGTACTGTCAGGTCATTTGGTTTGAAATAGGTCCAATCAAGTCTATACTTTTTGCATATTATTTTTGCTGTGCAGCCTTTGGTCCAACAAGAAAAATATCAACGTGAACACAAAGCAAATCACATTATAGTGCACACCAGGTATTTTTTGTTTTGTTATTTTTGGTCTGGACCAGATTACCAAACAACAAGTGTGATCACAGCCTTAATGTGATGACTGCAATGGCAAACGTACAGGAGCTCAGTGCGTGCAGGCTCCCGTGTAGCTATTCTAATAACAAGAGCGGGATTCCGTAGCCATAAGCGATGTGATCAATCACACACAATCCTATTTGCTCACGGTGGCGGAAAAACTCTGGACTTTCCAGATGAATTGTTTCCGAGCGGCTATTTGGGGGAAAATTACGACTTGAAAAGTACAGAATATCTTTTTTCTGAACATGATTTGCATGTCCGTATTTCCAATATACCAAGGGTTAAACAGACGCCGGGAATCATTAGCATTTCTCCAGGCAGCATCTTTCCAAGTTTCCCAAAAACCCAAAAAGCTCATCGCCGCAAGCATACAAATGGACAATAGTGTGATGCTTTTGCAGTCACAGTGGCGGACATTCACATCCTCACAGGACTTCACTATCACCTTACTCACAGAAAATTGCCTTCTCCTCCTCCTGCCTCTTTTCAATAGGCATCAGTGTAGAGGGAGAACACTGCAAAGACTGCTAAGATCCACGGGAGATGTCTCCTGCAGACGCCAATCATCAAGCATCCGTCGCCATTGTGCTTGTCACTACTCTCCGTTACTATTGCGCCCAAACATTTCACTTCTGAATTATTTTCTACTTTTATTCTTGTAACGCAGGGCTGCACGGTGGATGAATGGGTAGCATGTTGGCCTCACAGTTAGGAGGTTCAGTGTTTAAATCTTCTTTGGGCATCTGCCTTTAGTGGGTACTCCGGTTTCCTCCTACATTCCATTAATTGGCGACTCTAAATTGTCCATTAGATTGTGAATGTGAGTGTGAATGCTTGTATGTCTGCCCTGCGATTGACTGGCGACCAGTCCAAGGTGTACCCCGCCTCCCGCCCAAAGCCAGCTGGGATAGGCTCCAGCATACCCGCGACCCTAATGAGGATAAACAGTATAGAAAATGGATGGATGGATTCTTGTAACGCTAATAAGGGTGTGTTTACATTTGCTCTGCTAGTATGGTTCGCTTGGTCAAGTGTCAGTGTGATCAGCCAAACCCTGGTGTGCACCGACAAGTGGGCTGAGATGGCTCCTGGTCAACTCGCAAGTGAATGCTGGTGCTTGAGCGCAAAAAGCATGCAGAAATGACAAATATTTGCATTGGAAGTCCATTTGGTCTAAAGACGAAATACACTCCTGATACAAATTTTAAGACTAAAAAAATTGCAAGAATTGACATTTAAACTGCTGGATCTTAAGGAGGTTCTACATAGAGCTTCAAAATGCAAAACGAAGAAATGGTGCGAGAAAAAAAATCTGACACGGTAGTAAAAGTGAAATAGGCTGTTCATCAGCTGATCAAAAAAAGAGTTTAAGAGCACAGACATTAAAAGCCAAAGTTTTGGCAGAAGTTATGAATTATTGTCGATTTCTGTCCAGTATTCACACTGTTATGAGCTCTTAATGGCAAAAGCTAAAAAGCTTTCTCTCTTTAAACAGAGCCAGATTGTTGAGCTGCCTAAGCAAGGCCTCTGGCAGCATGCCATTTTTGCTGAGGTTGGACGCACTTTAAACTTCTTCAAACATCTTGAGAGTTATGGAAACAAAATGTCAAGTGTTCAATTGGCTGTCCGTTAAGACACAGAACCAACCTTGGCCCAAATGAAGGACTGGCGCCAATTGCAGTCCAATAACCATCAGAAGACATCGATGAGAAGGTTTTAAGAAAAAAAAGACTAATGTCTTCAAAAGTTTCGTATTGTTTTCAACGTCACAAAGTTGTTGGTTTCAAATTTGCACGAGGGCGCCAAGCATGGTACAATAAAAGATTTAATCAGTAAGCCAAATATTCTTTGCTGAGAAAAAAAATTCACATCGACGGTCAAGATGGCTGCCAACATTACTGGCATGACAATGACATACCTCCTGAGATGTTTACCTCACACCACAGTGCAGGGGGGCACCATCATGATTTGGGCTGCTTTTTCTTTCAGTGGAACAATGAAGCTTCAGTTTGTGCAGGGGCGTCAAGCGGTTGCTGGCTGTGTGGCTATATTGCATGGGGCATCCCTCATAACTGACGGCCCTCGTCTGTGTGGTAATGACTGGATTTTTCAACAGGACAGTTCACAATGCCCGCCTGACAAAGGACTTCTTCCCGAGGCATACCATCAACATTTTGGAGTGTTCCCCTGATCTAAATCCAATTTAGAATATTTGAGAATGGATGGCAAGGGCATATAACAAAAATGGACAACAGCCTAAATCCTAATCCTCTTTATGGTCTTAAACTTTTGATCAGCTGATGAACAGACTGTTGCAGTAATGCTTGTTTGCATTGCAAAATGTGAATCCTTGTCGTTTTTCAACTAGTTTCAAAATTTCGATCAGGAGTGTACCAGTTTGAACGCTTTACAGTTTGGCCTTATGGCAATGCTCCGTTTTGCCAAAGTGTCATCGTTGTCTACTACTGCTTTAATCCTCTTGGGCATGGAATTCATCAGAGATTGAACATAGATTGACCTCACGGTAGAGCTGGTAGATGTTCAGTTTGTTCAATAAGGGTTCGGGTCTGGAGCAATCACACTTAGAGGTTCCATCACCTTCACTTTCCTCAGCTAAGCACTGGTCATATTTGTGTTTAAGCTGCTTATCGCGGTCCTTGTAGCCCTGTTTCCTGAAGAAGCAGATCATGCACTGGTGGAATTCACATTTTCCCTCAATGAACTGCAGCTTCTCCGACACTCACGCGGTCCAGACTATGACGACTGCTGCGTCATTCTTATATAATATATAATCGTAAAAATACACTGCTATACAAGCGTTACACTGACTACTAAAATGTACAGTATATCCCAGTTTAATCTCTAGTTGCAAAGAGATGTTTTTGTTGATAGTTGCACTCAATCCTTTCTTTTTACCAAAGCTAACATCAAGTAGTCACTTCTCTCTGTGCTCTCACTCGCCTTCCAGCCAACACCACAGCTTGTCCTCATTTGTTTGCCCATTGCATTAATTAGCCATAGGATCACACGTTGTGTAACTATGTAAAAAGTGCTTTGATATGTAATTAAAACCGTATCTGTATGCTGTGTAATACCCATTAAAAGTGCAAACAGTGGCGCCTAAAAGCCCATGACCACTGCTCTCTCGCCCATGTCACCATCCTTTATCGCTATTTACAAAACAGTACCGGTAGGTACCAACACCAACCCCCGTTTCTCACTTTAATGTTTCCTTTGGACTGTTCTGAGCAATTTCCCGACACACGGGACAACCACTAACCGATCAATTTCTGTGTTTATTGTGCATCAGTTTGTCGAAAGACAAACTCTTTCCCAAACAGACGCAAAAGAGCTGAGTTTTCAAACTGCTTGTTGGAGAGGTTTGGTAATAAGTCGAGAGCTTGAGAGGACACTCTGAGGAAGCATCTTTATTGGAAACACTGCGGAAGGGGAGGGGAAAAAAAGCCAAAAAAAGCTGCAGTTGCAAATTCACTGCTCAATAATTAGATGTGCCTGAAAAGTGTGCTGCCGGGA
Organism: Oostethus manadensis; assembly: GCA_024372805.1. Taxonomy (NCBI): domain Eukaryota; kingdom Metazoa; phylum Chordata; class Actinopteri; order Syngnathiformes; family Syngnathidae; genus Oostethus; species Oostethus manadensis. The sequence continues at coordinate 34,696 of QODF01000079.1, read as the reverse complement.
GTCGTCTGTTTCATACAATAGCAGTTTTTTATTGCAAATGTGCGTGCATTCAAAGCAATTGCATTTATTACTGAATTCGTTCATCTAATATTATTTAATGAATACTGCAATGCCTTGGAGGTGGAAATGTTGCATTCTCCTGTCATGTTTGATTCCAGTCCACTGTCCCGACACCCAGACACTGGAGATGTCCAGGACTGGTCCCTGGCTCAGACAATTGGGAGGGTTGCACCAGGAGGGGCACACAATGTAAAAACGAAGCCAAATCATTCATGTCGCTGTGGCAAGCATTAATAGGAAAAGCCAACACCAACGAAAATAAAAATACAGCCGCCCCTTGTTTATTGTGGTTAATGAGTTCCAAACCCGACCGCAATAAGCACATTTCCGCAAATTAGGATTCAATATTAATATATTTAATATTTTTGTAGTTGGAGCATGGGAAACCTATTTATGGCTTTCTAAATATGTTTTTTATATTTTACCATTATTAGAGCCCTGTAGACATGAAATAACAGCCCCATAGTGATCTTAATACTCCTATTATTCTTTGTTTACAGCACATACAGCACATTGCTCAACTGTAATGCGAAGGACACATAATCAAACATAGCATGCTACCGAGCTAGCTATTTAGCCTCAAATTTATTCTAAACTAGTTTGGATTGTCTGACACGAAGTTGTATGACATCCCCAACATTAGTGTAGTACCTCAACAATGACTTACCCCCTAATTCGTCCCATGACTCCAGTTCCCTTGGATTGTGGTGATGAAAAATGTAGATCCGGTTAGTTGCTAGGACTACATAAGTAAACAGTACGGCTTTTAAAAACACTATGCATTTAAAAGAGTAATAAATTTGCATTATAAACATGCCTGCCTGAAAAAAAATCAGACCTCACAAATCGCTTGGTTTTACTTTTTTTTTCCATCTTCTTAATGCGTGCTAATAGCGTCGGTTTCCAGTGCTGCACATTTGCCATTTTTTCATATATTATGGACTTTTCTCTTTTTCTGGTCAGTTTTACTCTGTTTTTTACTGTACTCAGTCTTATTCTATTGAATTTGCGCTGTACAAACTAACCTCACTTTTATATGAATGTCTTACCCCATCAGAAATAGGAGAAGGGTTCTGATTAAATAAGATCTGCTTCTTACTACTCCTTTTCGGACATGTTGAATTGTGCAAGTGTATATTTGTTGTAACATTGTTAAGCATGTTGGAAATAAACCAAACCACTACCATATCATAAACTGTGATGATTCTTAAACATAACCACAACCTTGTTTCCTCTATTACTAACTGCTCAGTCTTGTACCGACAAGAAGAGCTCTTTGTGTTCTTTTAACCCTGCCGGCATGACCTTCTTTGCAGAAGACACAATTGCTTCTAACATTGATAAAGGCGCGCTCCCTGTTGTTGCTAGCTACAATATTCCCTCGATGGAATCACCGGCACAGGGTGTGGTCACAAGTGTCGGAATTGAGTTAGATTTGGTGCATAAAGTAATGTGCTTTGGCACATATGAACCTTCTTCAAATTGGAGAAAAAAAGTCTACATCAAAATTGCATCCGTTTTTAATGAATTAAGTCAGATGTGTTGTTTTTGGGATTAAAAAAACAACCTCAACAACATAATGTGGATATTTTGCTTAAAAGATTTTGCAACATTTTGCATTTGCATAATAATGTTGACAAAATGCGTAATTAGTGCAAAAATGTAAAAAATATATATAGCTTCCTTATTTTAGATAAGAACTGTAGCAAAAATAAACTGTCTTTAAACCTGTATTGACATTAAAGTAAAACATCGTGTTTTTTGAGGTAAAAGCATTGTAGGTGTTTTGCTGTTTTATTTTTCTTCAAACTAGTAAACATTAAATTCATTTTAAATATTAATTAAATTAGGGCTGTCAAATGATTACAATTTTGAATACAATTTTAATCCTATTAATCACAGATTTAATTAATCATGATTAATCACTAGTTCACTATGTCTGAAATATGCTTTATTTTACAGTGTTTTATTGAAAAAAAATTAATGACAGGGCAGGATTATATGTATTTGTATGTACTAACGGTGACAAATTAATGAAAATTGTTTCTTTAATAGCAGAATATTATAATCAGTCTTTAACTGTGTTATTACGAGCAATGAGAAGTTATCTTCAAAACACCACATTATTTAAGTTGAATTCTTGTTTTGAGTGAATTTTCTTGGATTTCCTAGCTTAAATTTCATATGCTTAAATGCAGCAAATTGTACTTCCATGTTACAAGGTGAGTGAGAAGAATATCCATTTATTGTTTTCTTTGCATTTCTGTTTATTTAGACGACGCATATATAGGCACATACTGTATATGGTGTTGGAATTGCACTGCTGTGGATGTGTCCAGGTTGGAATACAGTTACAAAAGAGCGGCAGACTCTGGGGGGAGCTACATCTAACAGACAGCTGTCATCATAACAGAGCCGTGATGCGTATGCGTTAAGTATGCTAAAAAAATTAACACATTTAAATGAAATAAATTAGTTAAATAAATCACCCCCATTAAAACGCTAACTCTGACAGTCCTAAATTAAATACATAACATGTTTTATTAATCCACAAATTTTGTGAGTTCATTGTGCTTATTCAAAACAAAGCTATTTTTCTTGTTCTTTTGGGGCTCATAATAATAAAATATTTTAAAATTATTATGAATTAAGGATTTAAAAAAAAATAGAACTACTAATTTGCCCTAATATTTTTATTTAAATATATATTTTTGTGGAGTCACTCTGCGTCACTATGGATTGTTAATACAATTTACATTTTTTTAAATTATTAAATTACAAATATTCCTAGTTTATGGCAAAATAGTGATAATAATATTAAGAATTTATCAGTTTATGGCAGGGGTGTACAAAGTGCGCCCGGTGTGCCATTTTTAAGCTGTGCATTGTTTTTTTGGCTCACAACAACAACAACAACAAAAACACAGCAAAAATGGCAAAAATAGAGCAAAAAATACAATGTACAGCAAAAAAAGCCGAAGTTGTTGCTGCTAATAACTCTTAGAAAAAACTATCTGTGGGACAGTAAAGGGAATTATGAGGAACATAAGCACACTATTTTGTTGTTTTTGTCACAGTATTAAATTATGTCTCTTGTCTTCTTTTCAGCCCCTTTGACCGACAAGCCTCCAAAGATCCTGTTCCCTTCGGAAAACAAGATTAGCAACATGGAGCTGCGTATAGGTAAGATCATTCATGGATTTGTACCGTTGGTACATGACAGACTTCAATCTTCTCTTAAAGTTGAGATTAGACAGTGGGCGTTTACGTTTTAAATGGAGAACCCAAACGCAAGAGAAATGACCATCTATGCAAATAATGGTGGCTGCTAATACCCCTGGGCTGTTTTGTCAACAATGGCGAGCCCATATGGCAGCCAATGGTTCCATACGCCAGTTGGCCACTTGGAAACGCATCCGCTGCCAGACGCTATTGTTTGTTTTCTCTGACGTGGGAGGGAGGTGGAGGGGTCAAAACGTGTTGACCACGCGTGCTCATGCATGAGCACAGGCACGCCATACTGCATGCTTCATTCTGGGCACGAGCCGGCGTGCACTTGGACTCTTTCTTGTGAATGGTGAGGCAGATCACACAAGATGGAGAGGTCTGGAAAGACAATGACAGATAGATGGAGGAAGAAGGAGGAGGGAGGCGGGGGTGATTGCCTTCTAGACAGAGACAATGATTCACCGCCAGGTAAGCTTTGTGTCTCCCACCTCATGCCCATGCAGACCAGGTAGCCGGCTCCACAGTTGGCTGATCAAGAGTGAAAAATTGCTGCTGTTGATAAGCTGACAGCCTCTCAGCGTCCCAGCCATACATGAACAGGTTGCACAATCGGCGCGCCTTCTGCTGTTTGGATTGTTAGCCTTCAGTCTTGATTGCGCTGAGGAAATGTGTTACTGTATCAACTGTTCATGCAAAGCATCCTGCAGTGTGTGTGTATGCTCTGTGTTGTATGTTAGAGGTATGCCATCGTCACAGTTTGCTTACAGGCTTTTTGATGTTTTGTCTCTCCTTGTCACAATCGCCAGTCACAGGCCGGACTGCAATATTTGTTTACGGAGTAGACGCTTGACTATATTCCAAGGCAGTTACACTCGACGTATATACGTACGCCTCTGTACCATCCAGAAAAATCCTACTGTATATATTTACGTGTGCAAAAGTACAGAAGGTCTGCCAACGGTCAATGTCCTGGCAGGGGTGTGATTCGCACTCTGGTGGAATAGCCTGTCCTTGTCTGCGTCTGGCCGGGGTGATTTAGCATCGCCAATCAGCCTCGGAGGCATTCGTAAAAAGAGAGAGAACAGCAGTGAGCAACGACAAAGTCCCACTGAGAGGCACTTGAACTCATCTTGTCTTTTCACTTCATGGCCATCGGGAATGAAGTAATGGAGGTTTCTGTTTAAGTGAGTCCATACTCACAGGTACAGGGAGAGAATGCAGTCCTGCAACCATTATTGCTAGTTTTTGGGCATGTAGCTAAATGTGGCCTAATATTATTTATCTTACTGGCCCTTATAGCTAATAAAAATTGCAATACATTGATGACATGAGGAGTTTTCTGAAAGTACATAGTGCTGCATGGCATTCTTATTACATGGAAATACTCTTATTCATGGATGACCCAACGTTCCAAAACTTTGAAACCCCCTAAAGTAATACAGTTTGACTACAATTTTTGGAAAAGGAGCTTGAAAGGACCAGTATGGAAGAAGCTTTTAATATAAATAACATTAGTGCAGGTCATTTGGGACTCTTGTTGTAAAACGTTTATACTGTATCAACACATTAAATTCCTGTTTGTTGTTTGCCATTTATTCCCATTTCCTTCATTGGGCTCTCCGCTGGTATGGAGCAGCATTTAGTGTTTTTCTGTTGCTGTTGTTGTAAACGTAGGTATATGTGTCAGTCCCCTGAATGTGGTAGCAGAGAGGGTGCCGTCACTTTAAGGGACATGACAGACAGACTACATTGATTTGCAGCTGTAACCATATAAAATATACTGCAGACATATTGCATAAACAGGGGAAAGATCCATCCATCCATCCATTTTCAATGCTGCTTCTCTTCACTAGAGTCGCGGGGTGTGCTGGAGCCTATCCCAGCTGACTTTAGAGGAGAGACAGGGTACACCCTGGACTGGTCGCCTGTCAATTACAGGGCACAGGGAGTGTTTTCAGGTCTATTGTGTATAAAACACGAGCTGATGTCAATCGAATCGCCATTCTGTGACAGTCAAAAGTTTCTATTGTTCAAAACAAACCAATTTTTCCTTGTTGTTTTTAGGTTCATAAGAGTAATTAAAAATAATACAAGGTAGTTGGCATTAATATTTTTATTTGAAAAAAATATTTTGTGGAATTACTCACGTTCAGATTAAAAGTACTGTAAAATTGAAAAAAATATATAATGCTGAAAAAATTTTTCAAATGTGTATGTACAGTGGTCTTTGTGCTATGTCTCTTGTTTTTTCATCAACATTCTGACAATAAAAAAAATACTGATCACAAATATAGCATAACAGAATTTGCACTGTTTTTTCTAATCAATACACTTTTTTTTCACATCATGCCTCTGCAGAAAGTGCAAACAAACACTGTTTTAAAGAATCTACCAAAGAATAGATATTTTTGTGTGATGTTTTTTATTTAATATTAAATGTACTGTATATTTATATAGTTCATATTTAAAACACTACATTGAATCAGTGGCCAATTAACCTAACATGCATGTTTTTTTAACATGCAAACTCCACACAGAGATGCCCAACGGAGATTCGAACCCAGAACCTCCGGACTGTGAGGCCAACATGCTACCCATTCATCCACCGTGCAGCCCTACAAAGTGAAATAAACCTTGCGGCGGTTTATTTCACTTTATAATTGTGTGACAGTTAACGTTGTCAATCACTTACGCCAACGGTGTAAATCTTGACTTGGGGCGCAGCACAATAGCTAATCAAGTTTAATCGACCTTGAAAAGACGGCACAGGGGCCAAATGGGTTATGTAACTGGCGCATATCATTCTGTTCTCACCATCTTTAGTTTACTGCGTTTGTATGTCATGCACTAAACCCCAGCTCCATAATCCCTGCTAAATGTTTCTGCAGCAAAGTCCCCCATTTTGTCTGCACACAGATCACCTCTCCAGAGCACTATTTATTTTTTGTTTATTCATTCTCAACCGTTCCTTTAATGTTTGTCGAGTCACGTCCCAGGGCGGCTTCACTGTGGCAGATTTATGGCGGCCGGAATGCATACGGATAGAGGCCGGCCCCCTGGATTTTTTGAAGTCAGACATGGAAGGCAGATGAAGCGGGAAGATGGGGTGCAGTGGATTGGCAGTAAAAAGCTAGAAAGATGAATATGCAACCCTTGCCAGGAGTCACAGGAAGACACTTCATCTTACAGCCATTGCAAGGTGCAATCCCTGCTGGCTTTATATGGCATTTATCAATGTTATGACTCGTAAATACATCCCATAGGAGACTTGACGGAAAATGCATTGTGAGGATGGAGTGGGCAAGAGGATACTAAATAGAAATCAACTGGATTGGTCAAATAGGGTGAAAGATACGTGGAGCCATTGCAAGGTACTGTCGCAACTGGCCTTATAAGGCATTTATCAATGTAATCGCTCGTAAATCCAACACACACTGTAGCAGACCGACAAACGCATTGCAATGATGGCATTGGCAAAAGGATAGTGAACGGAATATAAAATCATCTGGATTAGTCCAATAGAAAGAGGTGTTGTATAACTATATACATGTATGTACAATTGTAGCTCAACAAACCCAGGCTTTTTGCTCAAGATGCAGCTCAACAAAACCTTAATTCTCCAAACTGAGTTAAACTTTACCACAACGGAAGATGGCAACTTACTTTGTCAAGTCCAGTTCTCTTCTTTGGGCTCAGTGTGCGTCCGCATAAGATAAGAATATTATTCTAGTGCCGTCCTAGCTGGTGTATTTTTACAAAAATGTGAAAAAGTAATGCTTATGATTATGAAGAGTTGAAAAAGATTATCTCTGCCAAAGCATCACTGTCGCTGCCAACTGAGCGAGGGAGGACCGCTGGCAGAATAATGCGAAGTGTTGCTAATGTAAATGACAACGTTAACATTGATTATTATACTGACAACACCCTGCTAGTTTTTTTTATTTATGAACACTCAACATTGAACAATGTTGACATGTTATCTTTTATCCATTCAAAAACAAACACATTGGAGCAACAACTCTCTTTTTTCATCTTTGAAATATGTCAATATTTTTATATTTTACTGCAATAAAGTGCTGTACCTTGTGGTGACCACTAGGTGGCAGTGCTGACGTGTTTTGTGGCGTTTTTTTTCTTAGTTTTTTATTGTTAGAATGTTTTTTTTGTAATTGATTGACGCCTTAGAGTTACTCCAGCAAGTTATAAGAAGACTAACGGGCTGAGTAATCACGCAAGGACTACTGTGACATATACATGTGCTAACATTGGCTAAATATTAATATTTTTTATTGCATTTTATTCTTGATGCTTGGCTCCTAAAGTGAGTATTCGCTCTGCCCTCTCTTAGGAAGAGAATTTAATCTCTCCCTAAGAGTTTAACCGGTCCAGGGTGCACTGGACCGGTTGCCATCCAATCATAAGGATTTGGAATGGATAAATGGAATATTTTAGTAGTTACGGCATAGAAAACCTCTTTACAATTTTCTATATGTTTTTTTAAATATTATTAGAGCCCTCTAGACATGAAATAATACCCATATAGTCACCTTTACATTTGTATTACCCAATATAATAGGTGTAATCCAAGGAAATAAGACATCTTAGACATAAATAAGGTAACAGACACACATGTTAGAAGTTTTTTCTAAGTAGCATACTGCCTGCAGTGGCTATTGTCTCACCAATGTATTGGAATGGAGGCTTTAAATGGCTTTACACTCGTATTTCCCAATATAGTAGAGATAATATGAATAAATAAGCCATTTAAGACATAAATAAAACTCCTGCTCGTTTGTGTCACAGTAAATGTGTTCCCTCGGGGCCCCTTAGTTGCGAGCAGGACAGGAAATGACATCTGTGGTTCGGTGTTGTGTTTAGTGACTGGATTTGTATTTCGATGGTTTCCTACTGGAGAAATGGATACGAATCGGACGTTGGCATAGTGTAGAATGGCTTTAATTCAATCTTAGCGGTTCCGCTCTAATTTAACGGCCCAGAAAATGTAGATAGGCCGTTTGTCTTATCAACCCAATCTTATCTATATGAGACCAAATCAGAATGTGTGTGTGAAAAAATGCCTGGGAGTACAATGAAATCCATGGCAACTGACAAGATGTACACATCATACACGTTGCCGGTTGCCATGCAGTTCTTTCTGTTCTCAGACTGCCCCACATGGGGTGTGCATGCAGTCCACTTCCACTTCTCCGCAATCTGCGTATGTGTGTTGTGAGAGGTAACACACACATGTCCATCATATGCTGTGTATAACACCAGTCCTTCACTTAAAAACACATACAATGACTTTCTGAACGCTTCCTGGTAGGTGTTTTGTGAGGGTGGGAAATGGCATTTGCAGTGTCTCCTATGGGTTATGGGTAAAATAGATATCCTCAAAGGTTTATAAACACTAGACAAATGGTCATTGATTATTAAACAATTAGTTGCAAAGTCCCTCCAGTGCCGGTGCGGCAAAGATTCTCAGTCCCCTAAAGGTGGGAGCTGTGTGAAAAATGTCAAGTCGGCTTATGGGGTTGAATAACAGAGATGCTATGTGGTGTGTTTGTGAGAAAAATACTAGCACGGGCAACACAGTAAGGGTGCGAGTTTTGACAAACTTTGTGTGCATCGGTTCAGGAGTACGAGAGGGAAAAAATGTATGTGCCGATATTGGGCATGGGGTGTGTAGGTCATGCACAGTTCTTGCAAACTGTGTGATAATTGTAACTGATTGAGGATTTCATTGTCCCCCAAAGCAAGCAGATGGATGCACTCAAGTGGAAAAGGAATTACTCTCCATTATTCCACACTGCGACAGTACAAGAATTTGACTTCTCACAGCACACTCTCACTCAGCCCACAGTCAATGTTAGCCATCTGCAGAAAGCTACAGCGTCTCAAAAAGATGCTGATTTCCCTCGTGTTTCTTCCATCTAGCTTTATTATCTGCGTCTTAGTCACAGGCGCAATCTGCAAGTGTCTTGTCTGAACGCCAGGGCCTGAAACATTTTTTTTTTTCATTTCAATCAAGCTGCAATTAGCAGATTTGCTTGTGCAGCCAAACTAGATCCACGGCAAATCTCAGGATTTGCTGCAAGTGTGGAAAGGTTAATGTTTATGTCAACCTTGGCACTCATTCTCACTTTCCATGCAGTGGGTTTTCCAGGTCCAAGTTTTTTTTTTTTTTTTTTTTTTTTTTTATTTTTTTTCTATTTGTTAGTAATATCCTTTATTAGACATTTTTAAATTGCCATTCAGCTTGTTTAGATTCTGGCTTTATGGCATGTTTGGGGCACTTGTGTTAGATCAGGAAAAACAGTACATAAGAAATGACTGTATGCTTTACTCATTATACACTCAGGACATAACATGAGGTACAGCTATGCCACATAATGCGTATCAAATATTCTGCCTTTGCAAAGATAACAGTACTCAAACTCACTACAAGTGAGAACTTCATTTTTTTTTACTTTAGTTATGATTTGCTGTGGACCTATTTGACCACAGGGTCATATATTAACAAGTACAATATATTGTGCAACACAGCAGCAACAGAAGCAAAGTTGTAATGGCGGCAAGGAACTGCTCAGCCATCATAAATACTGCTGACGAGCTCATTGTAACACAGGACCGAAAGTGAGTTTCTCACCAACAGCCTAGTACAGTGGGCTCAGTGGCGACACCGCGCGCCCTCACTCTAACTACAAAAATATTGCATTTGTCCTACTTTACAGAAATGCATTTATTACGACCCGTTCTGGAACCAATAACTGCGATAAACAAGCCACGACTGTAATGACGTTTTAAAGCACATGTAGAGGTAAATACAGCTGCTGGGTGATGACCACTCATGATGCTTCAAATGCAGCTACTGCCATCTAGTGGAGGTGAGTACAAAAATATCCATCCATCCTTCCATTTTCTATAGCGCTTATATATATATTAGAAAGTTTAGCTCATTAGAGACCACAGCTGTTATGTGCTTTTGCAATCTTTGTTTTGAATCTGCTTGTATGCTTCGCAGTTATCCGTTTTGTTGCATTTTTCGATTTCACTTTTGGGTTCAGTCTGTACAGTACAGATAAAGAAATAGATATTATTTGTTTCTTAGTAGTACTTCAGATTGTGGGGGCGTGAAGGGATTTCTGTCCCCAGAGAGGCATGAACTACTGCTTTAAAGGTCGCTGTTGAAGCCTTTTGCTAAGCAACTCTTTCGTGCCACAGTGCTCTGAGCAACGTAATCTAATGTTCCCCGCATAGAAAAACAGGAAAGAAAGAAGAGACGGTAGAAGGAAAGCTCAAGTAGGCAGCATATCACAATCTACGAACATATGGCGATAAAAAGAGTCTTGAATTGAGCTCACACTGAGGGAAACAGTTTGTCAAAAGCACAAAGTAGAAAATGAATAAACTCCCCATGAAGGTGGAAAAAGAGGCTACTAGGAAGAGCAACAGTGGTGATGAAGAGAACAACGGCCAAGGTAAACTAATGAACCGGCGACATCATACTGTCACCTCTCTGCCTTCATTGCACCTCAAGTTACTGATTAGGAGCAAGTGTGCTCCTCTGTTCCACCTAAACAAGTAAAGGGGTGCTGCTGGTCATTCAAGGAGGGGAATATTATTTATATTATATCATTTATTATTTATATGTACACAGTGTTCCTAGTCGTTTTTACCAAGGCAAAGTCGCTGAGGATCAGTAAAGTCTCCACATCAGTTCAGAACATGGAAAGAAAAACTTGCAAAATGCTCCAGTGGAGGTTTAAACTTCAAGATCACCGATTTGCTCATTTCACTGTCAACAAAATATGAATTCCGCCTCAGACAGATCTTCCAACGACGCAGTGGAACAACTCACTCTACGCTACCCCATTGAAGTCAGTAGATGCTCAGCGTCCGCCTGTGCAAAAGTGCAGAGGCACTGCGGGGATGAATAATCTGTGATAAGTAGCTGATGCCTAACAAAAGATGAAACGATTCTAGCGCGTATTTGCTCAATGAATATTTCACCACTTTTTTGGGACATTTTAGGGGAAGCAGAGCTTCCTCTACAGTCTTAGAGCAATCAGCCCTGAGTGGATTAAGCACAACACAGGAACAGGAGGTCACTTTTTTCCAAGAAAGGTTAGTTTTAGCCCAAATTTTAAAGCACATTGTGACTGAATACCATGTTTTTTATTCAGACTGCCCAAGTTTCATGACAATTTGGCGTGAGGGTACACACCCTCACGCCACGGAGCAGCAAGGAGCAGCCAACATTAGCCTCTGGTGCTGTCACTTCCTGCCACACTCATAGATATGTATTCTAACTCAAGAGTGGTAACATACAAACTTGTTTACATTTCATTTGAAAGCCAAATCGGACTGACTGCTGAGTCTTGTGTGTATGCCGGTTGTTCATCCAGGTCAGTGTATTCTCAGGGCATTGAATCCATCGCAACTCTACTGTTCTGGTTGTCTTGGAAGACATCCAAGCAGGTTTCATCGGCTTGTGCTCCATGACTTGGTGGGACAAACAATACAGTAGTCAGGCTAATGGAAAATGGATGCAATGTTTAGGAGTCTTGCGTGGTTGTGTGTTGTTGTACAGTAACCTTAGCAGTTTTTTTCAGGTAACCTGAAGGAAGGGAATAGGAAGATAACAGTTGAAACTTTGGGGGTCGTTAAAAGGACTGTGGAAAGGTTTGAGTAATGTTGCAATGTTGGAGAGGAACATACATGATTGAAATATTTAATAATGCAATTGTAATAAAAAGTGTAAATGTAATCACACGAGGAACATGTACTGCAGAGGGTAGACCTACCTATCTGTATATCTGCTGCTTCTAATCGAAGCCCCGTCGTCTGAGTTAAACAAGAATAAAGCATGTATGGTGTGTACTTTTCTCTCAGAGCTCACCCTCACGGCATCATTCACTGACCTCTGCAGAAGACATTATTACATGATTTATACATTACTGTCCTCAGATGTGTTGCTGGAGTTGCTGCCGAAGTTCCTCGACGTTCCTCCTCCCACCCTGTACCTTCTACCCTCTCCCCTTCTCTCCGATCCTCGTCAATTGTGCGACATTGTCGTGTCTTGAACACAGCTGTGACATGTCACCTTCCCCTGGCATGGATGTGGAATTGAAATTGACATTGCTCCAAAGAATTACAGGGGGTCAACCTGCAGTCACTTCTCTAAATTGCTTCATGACACTTTTTACTCTCTTTTCTTTTTGGCCCCAAAAACACACACACACACAATCTACAGTATTCATCTACCTCTCTATCTCAATCCTCTTTAGAAGACAATGTTTTGCATTTGTTCCCCCACACACATGGCATAAAATCAACATTGTATCTACCATTTACCATTACTAGCATTTATACAAGTGTAAACCTAAGTTAATGTTTGTTACAATGGAAAAAATACAAAAAGGGCAAAATAAAACAACTGTAATATAGAGGGTGATAGAAAAGTAACGCTCTATTTTAAAATATTTAAAATACTTACTCATTTCTTCATAGGTTGTAATTTTTTCTACATTTTTTTTGTGTAAGTTCCATGATGTATGGGAATTAAATGTATTTTTTGGTTTTCCGGCCCAACTACCACGACTGGGAGGGAGAAGAGTCTCATCGTACCTTTAGAAAAAATGCAGAGTTGGCCCAAGATAACGGTATGATGTGGAATGACTTTGGACAGGATTGTGGGTCCCTTCATCCTCCGCGACACCATGAATGCCGAAAGGTACCTCACCTTGCTGAGAGACGAAAGAGATGAAAGACATAGCACACACCAGATACGCACTTTGGTGTTAACATTTTACAAATTCAGGATTTTATTGGCTTAAACACCTAGAAAAATTCCTATCCAATGTAAAGCTCTTTTTGAATGATTTAGAGTAGTAACACATGGAACACATCTTTGGAAAGATAACATTCCGAACAGTCCAAATCTGCTGACGAAAAGTGGGCGAATAGGAGGTTTGATACACTGGAAACATACTTTTTTTTAGGTTTGTCTACAGTTTTTAAAAATGTACCTTCAAAATAAGCAGTTATGATCAGTAAATAGGTGACAAAAATGCACATCTGACAAAAGAGATGAAAGTCCGTCACAGTGGTCAGTGTGTCTATATGGGTGTAAGGCTTTGGCTGATCTCTTGACTCTTTACTGGTGTACTGTATGTACAGGCGTGTCCACGCGTGTCATTTCTGGTTGGATCAAAACAGACTAGAGTCCCTTTGTTCTGGTAGTGCGGTTCACTTGGTCTGAGTCCTGGACAAATAAGACGGTTCTCGGTCAGTGTGAACACGGACCACAACACCGGATATGATGTCACCAAGCACAAGCGTAACCAGGTGAGACATAAGGAGACCTGAAAGAAAGCTCTGTTTAAATCATCAAAAAATAAGAGTAAAATGTAAAGTCAGAAGCGTAAATACAGTACTTAAGCTTACCTGGGTTTTTTTCAATAAAAGGGTTGCGTTGGCCTTGCTATTGGCTGCCGACGAGTCCAAGGTGTACCCCGCCTCTCACCTGAAGTCAGCTGGGATTGGCTCCAGCATACTCTGTATGGAAGGATTGTGTTGCCCATTACAGTTCGTAATTCGGGTCTTTGTCCCTCCCATTGGACACTCAGCATCTCTGGGGGTTTGTGGGGCAGTGGGCTGGCCCAGACGCTCAGCTTCTGCATGATGATTGGACGATCTGAGGTGGATTCCCTTTTTGATTGACAGTGAAATGAGCAAATAAGCGACTGTGAAGTATAAATCTCCGCTGTAGCATTTTCCAAGTGTTTCATTCCGTTGTTCGAAACTGATCCATAGTCTCTAGCGATCCCCAGCGACTTTGTCTTTGGTGAAAATGTCTAGGAACGGAGGGTAGAACTTACATGTAAATAAATTAACACACTTATGATGTAGGCTAGAAAAAAATGGGGGTTTTATTAGTTTTGGATTAGAGTGCAAAATATTTGGTAGCTTTAAAGGTCGTGCTGCAGATGTTCATCTTTTTAGTGTCATCATTCAAGTTGCTTGCAGTTCCACGGTGGCTCGCTGCTCACTGACCCCTGGTGCCCTCCACGGTAACTGGTGTGTCAGCAGAACAAAGCGAAATGTTTAAGCGTGTGAGCGCTCGTCATTATTCACAGAGTCTGAGGCCGAGAGCGGAGAGACTGGGGCGTGATAAATGAAGCGACCCTGCAGAGGGGCTGACAGCGGAGAAAAAAAGAGGAGGTGGTGGATGCATGGAAACATTGCAAGACACACAGGACGCACATTAGTGCTCACTTGACATTAGCATCCATTAGCTAGAAGGGCCACTGGTTAGGAGATGCAGGAAAATTGTCTTCATTCATTCACAAAAGCCTGTTTGTTCCCCCCGAGGTAGCCAGCCGCCTGTCGCGGGACTGTCAGCCGCTGTCTATTAGTGATTCTGGTTTTACAGCCTCGCCTGTTTCTAATAGACCTTATCAGGAGCCGTTGAGCCGATTCAGCGTGTTGGAACCGGTGGCACACGTTGTCACCGGGCAAAGAGCCGTCTGACTGGCTGCTCACTCTGCTGCCCAATTAATGTCGGGTTTTTTTTGTCCCCCCCTGCAAAAAAAATGGGGCACGGAAAAGTAAGCATAAAGAATAAAGTTTAGTGGCAACTTTTTTACCAGGTATTGTGTCAAAATATCAGCAGCGTAGGCCTTCAGTGTATTTGTTATTCCAGTCTTGTTCCTGTAAATCCTAGTAATGTATTGTAATTTATCGCATTAGACCAGTGGTCGGCAATGGTGGCTATATCACAGGAAGGAGGGAATAAAAATAGAAGATCGTCGATTTTAAAAAGTCATTTTCAAAAAATAAACAGGAAATTAGTCCGAAAACGAAAAAAATGCCTCTCTCTGCAAAGACAGTCATGAACGGGAGCAATGGAACAAACATCAGCAGTAGGCAAATTGATGACAAGCATATTGAATCGCCTGTGATGAGTCAAGTCATGTAAACAATATGGCGCAGACAGCACTGATGTACAGATATATGAACTCTGATGGGCTTTTTTATGTTAAATTTGGTTATGTTTTGTTGAAATTTGACACAAATACTGTCTACATAGTTCATTTTTGTAATTATTTCAAACTTGGCCGGCTCAGGCACTCCGGCCTTCTTTCTGTTAGTTGAATTATGTTGTTGGAACAGATTTGAAAAAAATGAAAACTCGTGTAAGTTCATAAGATGTGTAATGTTTTGTGGCTCGAGATGATTTTTTTTTACTTATAGAGGAGGCAAAATGACTCCTTTCATAGTAAAGGTTGCTGACCCCTGCATTACACTGTTTTTTTCTGTGTAGTGGTTCACATAGTTGTAAGTCGAAACAAGTAAAATTATGTTTTTGCAAGTCACATTTGTGGGTAGATAATTCATCTTATTTGAAGAAATATTGTATTAATGTGACTATCAGACAAATTATGAAAAATAAAAATTGTCTTAAATTTTTTATACAGTGCATGCAAGCCTACTTATTTTAAAGCAAACTCTGCCACGTCAGTGAAAAAGTGCCGTCAGTGTACGACACAAACTAAATGGTAGAACCAGTTTGTGGTCAGGGCTATAAGCCACACCCCTCTACAGATTGGACGTGTCTCTCTGTGGCCTGATCTTACTTAACTTGATGATGTCTGTCAACGCGTATAGTCGCTCTTGTCAGTCAAGTGTGTGTGTGTGTGTGTGTGTGTGCGTGTATGTGTGTTATTAATAACCCCAACATTATCCTGGTCGCCCGGAGCACTCTCGTCAAATCAGTCCCTAGTAAGAGTTTGTTCCCTTTTAAGCTCGTCTTTAAAGAGAAGTGATTTAGGTAATGGTAGCTTTTACCTGATGTTAGGGCTCCACTGACAGGTAATCAAAGAGAAGGAGCGCCGTACTCGTCCCTGCTCTGTTTGATACAACAAAGGCAGAAAGGAGGAAGAGGCAGGAATAACGAGACCCATCGCAGTCTTGAGGTATTCTGCTTCCAAAAAAGGCCACCTCTAAGGCTTAGGGATTAATCAGCAGGAATAAGAGAAAAACCTGTACGGTAACCTGAGTGGATGGTTAGATGGAATAAGTGAGGATGCAGTCGCATTATGATATTTTAATCTGCTGTTTTTAAGGACCTTCTGCAAAAAAAAAAAAAGATATTTGACTAGAATTTTAGCAGTGCAAGCTCGATATACAGTCTGCATCAGAGCTATGTATCTGCATAATGAAGAGCGCCACAGTTTTACAAATATGTAGCCCAACGGCTCATTATGCTCACTTTAGCAAAAGTGCATTAAACACAAAGCATTACCATAATTTTATTGTTTAAAATATTTGCTTGAAGACAATGATAAATGAGTGATTGACAGTTTACCTTACCAAAGTCAACTTCTTGTACATTGTGTTTGTTTTTTGTACATTGAGGTCCATTTTCTTGAGCTGTTTGGTTTAGCTGTTTCTTTAGTAAACAAAAACTTGCATTAGGCAAACATAGTAACTAGTCTCATGATGATAGGTGTATTAAAAACCTTGAAATGATCTTTCAAAAGGTACACTTATTATTAGGTATGTCCCATAATATTGGCCCACGCATATCATCCGCCCGATATTTTCATAAAAATGTAACACACGTGATGTCACACATATTGGTATTGGTAGATACCGGAATTGGAATTTGAGAGTTGGACAATATGGACATATGGGATATTGGCAAAAAGGCAAACATTAGACATCCCTACTTATTGTAGACAAAAACTGCGATTACTTCGGCCAGCTAGGCAAAGCATGTAGGGCACTGGTTCTCAGTTATTTTCTGTCACGCCCCCCTTATGGACCAGAAATGTTGTCGCGCCCACCCATCTGAAATACTAATGACAACTGATAGTATTTATATTGACACCAGGAAATTGCAACAAGTCGGAGAGCTGTGAAGTGTATTCCAGTGTCAAATGGCATGTTGAGTATAATAAATGTGGACATATCGGCAGGTCTGCACTAACACTAAAAGTACTCCCTGAGTCTCGTGCCCCACCCCTGACAGTCCATCCCCCTTCGCCCAGGGGGGCCCGCCCCACTCTTTAAGAGACAAAAAGACAAATAGGCTAGAAGGCTCACTTCTTTCATGCCGTTGTTCCATGCAAGAAGCACTCCAAGGTGGTGAAACAAATGCACAGAGTGAACACTCTTGCTTTTTACTGATTTATTATCAGTTGAGGCCTCGTGCCGACGAGACAGAATTTTCTGAACAAGAACTCTCATCACGTTTCAATCTTGTGACCCCCCGTAGGCTTGCAAAAACACAAAGGGATGAATCAGTTGTAACAAATAGAAACTACGAGGCATGATGCATGTGCGGTAGCAGGAATGGATGGTTAGCTGGAATAAATGATGCTGCAAATGAGCACTGGAGCGGCACGCGTGAACAGGGAAAGCGAGTAGGGAAAAGGCAGCTTTGCCATTCACTTTGAAGCTTGATCCACTTCTGTCTGCCTTACGTAACAGACACATGAAGAAAAACAAGTTCCACAAAAAAACGACGCAAGGTGTAGCGGGAAGTTAAAAAAATGAAGTCAGAACTTCCAAACTTTAGGGCCTTGTGATGTTCCTGACAATGGAGCGGTACGGGTTTGGACACTTTGTGAGTTTGACGCTTGGCTTGCACAGAGCTTTGGTATTGAGTGCGGGGTAATGAGTCAGGTAAGTTCTAATGGCGTTACCTTCAGGGGCCCTCCAGTTTTTCACTTTGCAGTGATCTCAACTTAAAGCTTGAATATCACTGATAATCAGCTTCCTAGAGGGCGCGGACTTTCTAGGGTGCTGCAACACTACACACGCACGTGCATTACTCATGTTTGTTGTCAGCTTTAGCAAAGTTGAGCGACTATTGTTAGCGATCCGTGATTGTATAGCCAACTTAACAACAGAATGACTGCAAATTGTTGATCGCTTCTCTGTGACTGCTTTTGTGTGTGTGAGAAGCGCGTTGGAAAAGGAATGCCAGTCACCTTATTTGGCCCCAACAAGTTATAACAATTCTTAGCAGTTTCATTTGTAATTGTGAAAAATATAGACTTGATTTTTGTACAATCTAAGCCACATATGCCATCCACTGGTGATGTCATTTATATTGTTTGGTTGGGAAAAAAATGTAATGTATTATTGTGACATGCAGCAGCTTTAACTGTTGTAAAATGATAACGAACATAGCAGACCGATCAGGAGTTTGGCCAAAGTACCATAAATTCCGGTGTATAAGTCAACCGTGTCCACGTCATAAAATGGCATATTGTGGCATGCACGAGTCTGTGGGAACCAGGCAGCTTTTTATTTGACAGGAGCCAATCATGACCTATGGCAAAGCTCATGACGAGCTGGTGATCCTTATTGGAAATTGCAGGTGGTCATTACTCAACCTAACAGACGATGTCATCTTAAAAAAGAACATTAAAGTCATCACACAGCAACTCATGAAATATACAAACATGTACCAATACAAGTTAAAAATTAAAATAAACAAACTTATTAAAGCACTCCGGTAATGCATTTTGTCCGACCAAAGCATTTGATTGGAGGACTAGCAGCATAGAAAATGGAGGGATGGGCTGCAATGCTGCCTCTGTCCACAAGAGGGAGACAGAGGAGCCCAAAACCCCAACGGTGATTGCAGCACCCCAATGAATGAGTTGCTCAGACGCAGTGTATTATGGGAAAATTGAAAAAGAATCGTTTGGGGTTTTTTTTTCATTTTAAACGCATATTGGCACAGGTTTGTACCCTTTTCAGGTAAACCTTTTGAGTGTTAAGTTGCTGTGTGATGAACGTAGTGTTTTTAATGACACCGTGAGTCAGACTTGTTCTTATAATGTTATGTATGAAGACTTCATGTTATGTATGAAGACCTCCTGCAAACCAATGGCTACTTTTGCTTCAGTGGCTAGTGAATGGCACAATATTTAAACAGTTTAGTAGCTAGTCATAAATTAGCCCACCAAGTTTAAGAAAAAAGTAGTAGTGCTTGGTGAACAACGAGGTGTTACACTTCGGAAATCACGGCAGCTGAAATGTAAGTTCCACTATATTGCAGTATTTTTTTTCATCATCTTCGACACATTTTTGCATTCACATTTTACTGTATGTCACGTTTGTGTTGTCATGCCATGAACTGTTGATCGATTTTTGTGGTAGGCTTTTAACAGCAAATGCCGATCACGTGGGTTTTTTTTTTATTCAGCCGATACTAATCAGTGACTGATCTATGGGAGGATCCCTAATATACATACATTGTATTGATGTACTGTATACTGTATTTACATTTTTGCAGGTCACAAAATGGCGATGCGTCCTGAAATCAGATCGTGTTTTACACACAACAGACAGTTTCCCCTGTTCATTCAACGTGTTAGCAGTAGATTTGTATTTGGTTAGAGCTGCAAATCACAGTATGTGTGTCATGCCCCTCGGTGTGATGGCACCCTCTCTGGTACCCGGTTCAGGAGACTGACCTTGTTACACGTTATTTGTTTTCCTTACTATAAAAACATGTTAAACACAGGAAAGGAACAGACTAACAGTCAGTGTTGCGACCGTACAGGGCTATTAAATAATCATTCTACTTCTTCCTACACCTTTCCGGACATGCTATTACTTCATGTAACTTGTCAAGCGTGTCCAAAACAAATTAGACCATTACTATTGCTATTATGTCACTCCAAATACTCCACTAGCCACAGAAGTGGTCTTGAACTAGCAGTGAACAAGCACCTTTAGTCTGAGAGATGCTGTATCCAAATGCTGCTGTCAGCAAAAGGTTTGATTAGGAAACGGGAGGTGGCGGACCACAAAAGAGCTCATCGTTCTCTCAAACTGTTATGTATTTCCTGCGGCAGCATCATTCAGAGACAGAAGCCACCTCCTAAATCCACAGTTGTCGCACTGAAGCATACAATTCTTTATTTTTATTTTATTAACCAAAGCCCTCATTCTGCTCTGCTGTTGATTTTCTTATGACAATCAATCTTCATAATGCCATCGCTGTCGCCCACAGCAGCTTACGTTGCTATGGAGATTGCTAGATCTGCACCAAAGCAGTAGTTGCCTCATGGAGCGTATACAAGGAAGCCTGTTTAAGCCTGAATGCATTGTTTCCTTTGTGTGTGTGTGTGTGTGTGTGTGTGTGTTGACGCTTCATCTTTAATTGCCATTTGCAACATGCATCCTGAGCACATTCAGTAATTCGAGAGGCTCAGCATGGGGTAAATGGCTTCCACTGGTTTACAAGTGTCTTAATGGACTCTCTATGGTTCTTCCTTGCTTCAGCTCTTCCGTGCCCGCTCGTTACATATTCCCATCTCACAATATGAGGTCAAGCACTTGCAGCAGTAACGGCATCAGAAAAATAGGCATGTTTGTGATGTATTTTTTAATTGAAAGTTTCTGAAGAGCAGCATTAATAGTTCCAGCTTGTAACTCCATTCCCCATCTGACACTGAACAATTCAGGCACGCCAATTTTTTTCTTATCCGCTTGCTTATGTGCTTGTACGTATATCGGCTGACACTTGAACCACGGAACCTCGTTTTCAAACTCTCGCTTGTGCGTGGCACTCTCTCTAGCCATGACCCTGCAAGCCAAGGGTTAGGCTGCATTGTGCTTGTTAGTAGTTGAGTTAACACGTGACTATAGATCACAGACTGTACATGCATCTGTCCAAGTGTGAATGACAGGAAGAAAAGCTCGGGGAAACCGTTGTTTGGCGCATGTTGTTTTAAAGGTACAAACTGAACTAAGCATCATTTATTGTCATTTCATTTTGACTTATATTTGGGTGAATATCGTCATTCCCTGTGTAAAAGTCACGCCCGCTAAATTAGATGGGAAAAATGTATACATACGTAAGCCACAGCAGACTACAAGCTGCAAGTGTCTACGTCATAAAATGGGCTATTTAGTACACAAAAGGACACTACACACAATTCTTTTTTAAACTTTTAATGAAATAAATGTTTTTTCCCAAAGAGTGGTGCAACACGGCTAGTTAAACAGTGCCAAACAGTGCATGCAACGTAGACAAGACAAGTCATTCATCACCCTCCTCTTGGGAACTAAAACCACGAAAGCCTTTATCTTCCATGTCAGAATTAAACAAAGTCATAATTCTTCCGCAAGCCTTGTCTCTCTTGCTCTACGTGTCCTCTTCATCCGGCGTCGCTCTAAGCTTTTGTCTTTTTGCCGTGCATCACTTTTTCATGTTGTCGTCTCCGACGTCTCATCGTATAGTCGTTGGTGACAGCCTCACATAAAGCGCACCTAGCGGCCACGACTCGCACGCCGCACTTACAATCTAAGAGCTACCAACGAAGGTCGAGCGGCAATCCATCACGTCACAAATCTCAGAGCATGAAGAGTAACCATATTAGTCGTTACCCAATGAGCATTTTCCTTCATCACCATTACAGATCATGATAAACTGTACTGGTTTCGTGCTCGTACGCAGCAAAAATGCATTATCCGTAATGGAGAGTTGTCTAAAACTATGCTATGCCAAAAAGTATTCTATGTGCCAAGGCAGTCAAGCACTGTGTGCTTGGAACATAGACACAGAATACCTACATGCAGAACATTATCAGAACATAGATTCATTTCTGATGCCTTCATTACGGACATGTACACCCCGGCCCACACCCCACTGTCATTTACCCCTTGGTAAAAAAGATGAGACTCTCATTTCCTGTCGCTTTTTAGGCTTCTCTGCAATTACTCCTCCCTTCTTGTCTCCTTCCTCTCCTGGCTACCTTCTCCTTCATCATCGGGCGTTGAACAGCCGCTTTAAATACCAGCTTTACTTCCCCTAACTACTCTGCCTGGTAGTAATCACGGCCTTTGGAAGGAAAAAAGAAAATGCTGTTACTAGGCAATGAATGCGCAGCTGGGTGTGCTTTCGGAGATAAAATGCTTGATTATGTATTATTTTTAATGATATCCATCATGAGGCCGTCAGGTAACCGAGGTCAGCCTTTTGGGATTACCGTCTGATATCGAAGGAAATGACTATTCATTTTTAATGATATCAACTCAAGAAGGGAAAACTATCGAGGAAGAGCCCCATTCTTATTCATGTAATTATTCCCCGGACGTAGTGGCTGAGGTAGTCCAGGTCAAAGGTTGCATCACTGAATACACTTCCCCTGACACTGCTCTACCTGTCACTCTTTTATTTTGAAACCAGTCTTCTCGAATGGATGAAGGCCACACAAACTACTGAGCCTCGTTATCAATTGTCCTGAGGAATTTTTGCAGAAGTTGGATCAGCCTGTGTTCTGACCTTTCTATTTGTGTTTTGTGAGTATGATTCTTTATCCATGGATTCATGATTTTGCTTCTGATGTTCTTTTCTTCTCAACTCATTCCACTATGTAATGAATGCATTTTCAACTGGCACATTTCTTTCATCAGCATAGTGGAACATCTTCCACTCAAATATATATAGTCTTGACCCACGTTTTCATTGCAGCTCACCTTCTCTGCAGCCCAGCAGCAGTGAAATTAAATTAAACCTTGCTGACGTTTCCTCACTTCATGCATCCTCCTCACTGGAGAGTCGTTGTTTTAATGGCGCTCATGCAATGTTAATATGGCAAGGTTGGACTTTATGTGTGCACTAAAGGTTCAGTCGTTGGACAGTTAAGCAATACAACATATTAAAAAGTATGGCTTTTTCTCGTAAGGTGTGGGGCCAAGCATTTCTTGCTCTAGAACACAGAATAATAGTCATTCCGGTTGGGCTGAATTTTTCCATTATCTAGATACCCGTGGCTCTACGTGTGAAGTGATAGCATGCACACACACAGCGTCAAACACACATCGCCGTGCCTGAGTCAAGAATCATTGCAATCTGATGAGTTCTCCATCGACCCATTTTCTTCCCACACGTTCCCCTAAATAGCCACATCCACTGAGTTCTCCTCACAGTTTGATGTGCATCTGCGCTGACTTTTTCATCAAATGAAGAGTGCCATGGCAGGAGCCTCCTTCACCGGTGGTCCTGAGAGGGGAGAGCACCACACACTTGAAGATAAAAGCTCACGGCTATCCCGTCCATGATGTCGCTCTCCTGTTCTCCGGTCTGAGCTCATCTCCGTCTGGCTGTGGTGACCGCTTTGCGGAGGCTTGATGGTTTCTGAAAGAAAGGTTTAGTGATGGCCCTTGTGAGTGCTCGAGCTAATATTGCAAGGTTGCAGACATTGCTAGTTCAGTCTTGCAAATCCATTTTGCTGATTCTAAATTGTGCGCTCCAAATGAGCAGATTAATCTGAATTTATCTACTGAACCAGTCCAGGGTGTTCCCCACCTCCTAAAAAAACTACTTTTGGGTTTTTTTTTTTACTCAGAACCTGCACGTCGTCATCGGGCACTGCAAAATTCTTTGGGAAATCATAGGGCCCTACAACACGTGCTGTTCAGCAGAATGTGATTGTGCCTCCAATCCAATAATTTTGTATGTATTTTGGCAACGAGGAATGGACAGGGAGACAGACGCACGTGCACATATTACACACTACTCTAAAACACTATTGCACTATATACAGCACCATTATTGACACACATTTATTCACTTACTTACAATGACTCCTACTGCTTTGGTATTAACAAGCTTTTGTCATCTTCCCTTAATACAAAATGCCACTCATGTAGCATCATTGTATTTAGAATATATTCACATTTTGTCAATTGAAACTCCTTAAACACATCCCAAGTTGTATGCATATGGTTCGTTGCATATCCTCCTTATTCCTACTTTTTCACTGCTGTGATGTGATTGTCTTAGTGGGGGAAAGCAATAGTGCAGCATAAAAGTGCAGAATGGTAATGATATCCTACAGCACAAGTTCCAGTCGTGCAGCGATAATCATTTCTACAGGATTAAGTCCTGACCCACATCAGCCCAGCATATTAGCATTCTGAGAGAGTACTGCAGCAAGATTCCGCGCAGGCTAAATGCCGCAGTTCTCTGAGAAAGAAGAGGGAGATAAAAACAGCTATAAGTGACAGGAGGGTTTGAGGAGGCTGTTGTAAAGAAATATAAGAGGAATAAAGTTGTATAAATATGTAGCTTTTCAGATGCTGGGCGATCATTTGCATTTTAACTAGCATATTGACCACATTTTAAATTGGATTTGAACCCTAAGCAAAAAAGAAATAAACATTCAAATTGCATTGATGTTTCTCAGTCGGAACACCTTTGCTTTTAAATGCACACGACCTTTTAACCAGCATTGAGTTTTGCTGGGGACTGTTTCTCTGCTGGAGTGGGAGAAATAAAATGGCTGCAAAAAATATTGTCTAATAAGAAGTCAAGCTTTTGCACGTGCATTAGGATGCCTCGGGTTATCTTTAGCGAGGTCTTCTGCAACCACACTGCTTTACAAAGCAGAGTGCTCCTGCAGTATAGACAGGGCCCATGCCATACACACATTCTAAGCGATGGGGCTGTTTTTTCAGACTCACCTCACAGGGCCAGCCACTTGGCGCTCCGTGACATCAGCTTTTTTTCATCCTCTGATTGGCAAAACTGTTTGACAAGCCAAATTAGGCCCAGAATAGCCATATGTTAATTCCACGACAGCATATGTCATTTTACACATATCGGTACCGGTTGATATCAAAATCGGAAATTGATAGTTGGAAAATAACGGCGTATGGAATATCGGCAAAAAAGCCAATATATAGTCTGTTTATTAATATATCATCATTTGACAATACTGACCCTCACATTGTCTACTGAGAAAAATTCTGGCTAGGTCACTGAAAGCCCAATTACAAAATGCGCCAACCACTCACCACTGTTTTTTGCAGTAGCTCCTTAAAAAGTATGTTCTTAAAACATCAGAGCAGTGTCATAATACAAATACATTATGACCAAAATGTATACAAGAGTAACAATAGAATATATATATTCATATATATATATAGTCATACATATATTTATATAATTATATGATAACAAATATCTCCACAAAAGACAGGAAGTACTTTGCTACACATATTAAAAAAATAAGAGTAAGGTTTTTGTGGCTTGTTGCCGCCTCAGCAAAGTCGCACAAAATGTTAAACTAGAAGAGTTTGAACAAAGAGCGTTTAGAGTACTGGAAGTAAAATGTCTTCCTCTGGTTTGTGACAGGCAATTATATTTTCACCTGAGCTGTTGTGTGAGCTCGATGCAGGCGAGGCTTTTATTTGGGGGTGTGGTGGGACAAATCTGTGCAATTCTTCCACCTTTCATCATTGAATGGAAACAAAAAATACAAAACCTACCAATTATTCAGCTCTCCTCTTGGCATAAGAATACTACTTTTTCCTCAGACAAGGCAACACATTTCAACTGACAGATTCACAAAGTGAGACCCAAATTGCACACTAATTGCCCAAAGGTGTTAGTCGTAGTCCTACAATAGAACATTCAGTTCATTTTGACTATGTTAATCTATGTAGCTGAAATTCCTTTTTATTATCACATTGACCCCAAGACAAGTCGTCTCCTGTTTCTTAGCTGACGTACTACAAGTTGAGACAAACCATATACACCCAAATATGTGACACCGCTTCTTTCAAGAGACATTTTTAAATCATGTTATTAATATGAGGTGTTGGATTGCAATAAAAAAAAAACATATTTCTTCGCATTTTGACAGTTAGATGACTCTGTTGGATTAATCGCCATTATCTTAAAATTACCATCATAACGCCTCCTCTGTTGTTTGCTAACTTGCTAACAAATATTTAGCCACTTTTTTACACCAGCGGGTCTCTGTGTATGTGAGTGACAGGAAGAAAAGTGGCAACTTGCCAGGATAGGAGCTTTTTGGTGCCACCGGTTGGTTTGGACGAATAAATATGTAGACACAGACTATAAGACTGCCTGTCTTTTAGTCTTATATGATTATTATTATTATGTGTGTGTGTGTGTGTGTGCAGTGTTGCCAACTTTACAAATCTTCTTTGCAACTTATTTTCTCAAAAGCCACCGGCAACAAATCTGGTGACATTGCCTGGCGTTGTTGGAGAATTTTCTGGTATTTGGAGACTTTACACCCAGAAATGTGTGTGCAGTGTTTGAGCTGAGCATTGTTGTTGCCGTTTTAATGTCGGCATAGAAGTTTTAAAATAGATGCTCCATGAGAGACAAGATTTTACATGTTGCAGGTGGCTGAGTCTGCATTAATTTACAACCGAAATGAGGCTTCAATCGCTGCTTTTTTCCCAGTCCGGTTATGCCAGCACCAGGAGCAACACTTATAAAGCTCGTGCATCACAAAATGAGGCCGATAATTTGCGTACACCGTTTTCCACGCAAAGTATCATACCTATTAAGAGACAACCCATTGGTATGCCACCTATGCAGTTGCCGTATGCATTTTTTGGAGCCATGGAAAAAAGCAACACACATTTACACCGACCGAATAGTCCTCAGCGCTCAGTTTCTCACTTTTTGGGGGGAAGCTTATAAAAAAAGACAGGTATGAATGTGAGTGTGAATGTTTGTTTGTCTGGCCTGCGATCGACTGACGACCAGTCCAGGGTGTACCCCGCCTCTCGCCCAAAGCCAGCTGGGATAGGCTCCAGCATACCCGCGACTCTAATGAGGATAAGCGGCATAGAAAATGAATGAATGAATGGTTTTAAAATATCCGTACTACAGTATTACAGTCATTTTTGACATAACTCCACCCCCCGTTTTGAGTCTTCTATCTTTAACTTAAACAGATTTTGCTAAGCTTCTATTTATGTAAAACGTGGCATCAATTAGGAGAAATGTAGAAGCATGCTCACAGAAAATAGAAACGTGTGCCTTGATATCGGAGTGCTTTTTTTTTTTTAACCTCGGTTGGCTCTGCTCCATTCACACAGATGGCAGCGACGTGCTGTCAAATTTGCAGCTGTCTTCTAAATGTGAAACTTTTTCCAGTATTTCCATCTCCATTCCATAAAAGCGCACTCCTTCATCCTTGCTGTTTCTCCCCCCCCTCCATGATTTCATTGCTATCAAGGGTCTTTAAATATGGACGCCACATTTGTGAGTCACTTTGCATTGACCTTCTACGGCATAGTGGAGGCGTGGAAACTTGAGGCGGAGTTGTGTACACACATTTCTCCTCAAGGTGGAATCTATGGACCCCAAATTGTGTGAATGTGTGCGTACGCCACTTTTTTTTTTTTAGGTCTGAATAATTTTTTTTCGTATGCAGATTTATAAATGAGGGCCCTTTGCTATTAAGATACCAAATTTCGGCATCCCTAGTCAAAGCTTTCAAAAGAAGTTTTAAACATCAAAGTTGGTGCTTCCTCCAAAATAATGAATTGCTGCGCTCCATACAACCTACTGCATTTTCGTTTTCAATACATTATTGGTGAATTAAAACATTTCTTTTGTGGCTCACTCATGTTAGTCCACAGTAAAAGAAAGGCCAATAAGCAGATCTGTGTGTTAATCACTCATTTTACATAATCATTCATTCGTGGTGAATACCTATACGTTTTATATTTGACATGTGTTTAATAAGTGTGAAGCAAATTTAGGGCTGAAACCTGAATCGTGTTGAGAGTGAGCAATGAAGAGAGAGGGGGGAAATTCTAGAGATGAATTTCTTCACTTTTATTGCAAATGTTTGGTAATGAGAAAACGTCAACACAGCAGGAGGGTTTGAAGGTGGGGGAAGTGTCAAAAAGAGACATTTCTCTGGGCCTATTACTTGCGTTTTGTGCCAATTGCAGGTAGTCACAGAAGCTACAATACACATACTTTATATACAGTATAAGCACACACACACACACACACACACACACCAGTGATCAGAATCAGCTTTATTGGCCAGGAATTTAAATAAATATACACAGACACTAAGAAATAGTTAAATAATGATGTGCAAAATGTGTGCAAAATGACAACTGTGAAGTAAGTAAGTGGGTGTGTGATTAATAACCAGGGCATGATCTGCATTTGTAACAAAACACAGTATTTACAGTATTTACATTTAAGTGAAACAAGATTTGCATTCAAAGTGGGGTTTTTTTTTGGCCTACACTGACCAAACTACGAAGCCCCTAAAAGGACATGGAGACAAAAAATGTTGACGGGTAAAACAAAAAGGGCTAAGGGCTTTTTTGAGGGAACACAAAACTTATTACACTTCTGTGTAGCCTGCACATACTTCCATCTTTACAGTGGAAACAAAACAGATACCAAAATGGAGCGGGAAAAGTTTCTTGACATTTATTCGGAGTTGGACCGGAAATACAGAGGGAAGAAAATGTCTGTGTGTCTGCTGGTTTTGGCGTACACTGCCCTGTAGCGCCTACCTGAGTGGAGGAATTTGAACAATTTGTGTCCCAGGTGTGAGCGGTCTGCACTGACGTACGCTGCCCGGTTCCTGTCCCTGGACCGATACATGTCACCTATGGAGGGAAGGTTAGCTCCAATTATTTTTTCTACAGATTGGATCGTGCTGTGTAGTCTATTCCTGTCCTGTTTGGTAGCAGACCCAAACCAGACAGTAATGGAAGTGCACAGAACCAACGGAATGATTGGAGTGAAGAACTGGATCAGCAGGTCCTGGGGCGGATTGAACTTCCTGAGTTGTCGTACAGTGTCTTTGTGGGAGGACCGCTTCAGGTTCCGATCTGGAAAATGCGGCCTTCACGCAGAGACCTGCTAGGAAAAGCATATCTAAAAGGTTAGAAAAAAAAGTTAGAAAACAACAGAGAAGGAGTTATGATCATAATTTTAAGATAGCCAAGTGTTGCTATAGTAGTGTAGGAGTACCAATGTGAGCACTTGCATGGTGGAGGTATTTTCATTTGGATGACAGATCTGACGTGTGTAAATGAAAGGAAATGCAGCGTACTGTGCCAAGCGGGGTCTTGAAGTGTCCCTTAATCCATCTGCAGGTTGTTTTTTTCTTGCACTGGTGCACGTAGGACAGAAGATAATCCTTCTTTTTGCGACGTTTGTGGTGCAATAGAGAACGCATGGCACTTGCATTGTCAGTAATGAGGATGTAAGAAAAATGGGGCATGATTTGTTGCCATTTGATGTCTCTCTAAATGAGGTCCTGGCAAGAATGAACGTCTTCAATCATCAAGTGTAGCCAAGAGGAGAAGATGTAAAATGAGTAATGAGTTGTCGTTGTCTGGATTTGTTTAGCACACCTTTTTACTAATCTCTTTTGGGTTCAAGGAGACGCTGATTGAAGTTCAGCTCCGCCTTGGCATGAAGACTATATTCAGTGTAGACTCTAGCCCACTTCTCTTAGGAAATCACCGAGGTAATTAACATCCTACTGCACTCCCTCGTTGCTCCTCTGATTGGCTGAAAGTCGTCCTGAGAATCATCTCTGCGTAGTTCCCACTGGTATTTTCTTTGCCAGAGTGGAATTAGCAGGTAGCTTGTCAAGTAGCAGGAGACATTATCAGTGTAAACTCTTTGTCATTTGTCAGCCTGGGTTTACATTTAGGGTTTACATTTAGCAACAGGCTTCTTCCTCAGCGAGGGCCGCAATGCCACATCTTCAAAACTTGTGAGCGAATTACCTTTTTTGTAACATATTTCTGAAAACGGCAGCGCAACCCTGACACACAGAGGTATTTTACTAGCAGTTTTTGCAGTAGGTCCTTAAAATCCAAATTCAAATCCAAATCCATTTTTTTTGTGTAGCACATTTAAAAACAACAAAGTTGACCAAAGTGCTTCACAGCATAGTTAAAACAGAGTATATAAAATAACAATAAATATAAAATGAATGGTTATATAAAATCACAAGACAAATAAAACAAAATTACGATGACTGTCAGTTTGTGTTAAAAGCCAAGGAGTAAAGATAAGTTTTTAAACGTGTCATAAAAACCGGCAAATTTTCTTGACTATCTTTGACTAGCGTTTTTGCAGTACAGAAAAGTCCTTAAAAACTCCCCTCATACAGAGGATGATGTATGCTTTTGTTTTTTTTCACTACCTCATCGAAAAGAGCAGTGTACCTGTCTGAAATGTGCTTAAAAAGCGCTTGTCGTATAGAGGATCTTTGTTCACACTGCAGGTCAATTCTGATTTTTTTTGCTCATATGCGACCTGTATCTGATTTTTTCATGTCAGTGTGAACGCTGACATTTTTTATTTGGTTTTTTTCAAACGCGACTCGGGTCTCATTTGTATGTGGATATAAATGGGATATGTATGCGATGCAACTTCACTGTGAACTGTCAGGTGGCATACTGTACTGTATATCCGACATGCAGGTCACGGAAAGGCGTGTTTTGCCGAGACTTTAAAGCTAGGCAGTCATGGAAAGACGTAGTTTGTCATGCAAGACTTGGATAAATGTACTCACCCATGTCGGCAAAAGTTCTTCTCATCCGAAAATGATTTTTATAAGGTGTTAGTGAAGCAGCTCTTGGCAATGTCTCACCACTCCACCTACACGCACCTTGGAACAGACGTGTCAACAAGTTGTCTACAAACTTCCATACCAAAATTCTTGCCGATACCAGCTCTAGAGTCGATTCTAATATCAAAATAGTGATACTTTTGATACTTCGGGTACATGATTTTGTCCTTTGTTTTTTCTAATGTTGTGTATTAGCTGGGCTATATTGTAAATCACCCCACTCCCTCAATATTCTTCACGGTTTAAAACAAATAAATAAAGGATATGATGTATTGTATTCTTTATGCTACGATTTAAAATACTTAACACTACATTTAAAATTTTACCAGTCCCAATAGATGAATTTTTCCATAGTATTGAATTGCTATCACTAATACCGTACTGAATTTGATCCGGTCTTGAATCAGAAATGAAATCAATGGTATCAGACTTTAAAGAAAGTATCCAAATTGGGAATCCTACCCTGCAGTGTGAACGTAGCCTTTGACTAGTGTTTTTAGCAGTTGGTTCTTAAAAACAGCAGACCGTTCTTGTAATATAGAGGATCTTTGACTTGTGTTTTTGCAGTAGATCTTTTAAAAAACAGAATACTCGTGTCATATAGATGATCTTGGACTACATTGTTTTTTCCAGTAGAACATTAAGAAGAGAATGGTGATCCTGTCATGTAAATGATCACAAATTATTTATTTTTCCAAAAGATCCTTAAAAACAGCAGAGTACTTCCGTCATATTGAGCAGTGGTTCTCGACTGGTTTGACTGCGGTACCCGGCATCACCCCTGACTGACAAAATGAGGTTGTTTAACTAAAATTTCTAAACTATGTTACATTTATTGAAAAGAAAAAGATGTGCATTGTTAATTTCATGTACTGCAAGACAAAACTATGTGCCAGCACAAACAAGTTGATTTCAGGGCTAATTAGTTTTAATTCACAAACTCAAAATGTATTTGAACAGAAAGTGTTTGTAAAGAACATCCAAGTTGAATCAGAGCATTTGCTCATGGACTTGGATGAGAGGTGAATACAGTATCTTCAAGAAGGTTAAAAGAGTCCAGTTTTGAGTTAACACTTTAGACCAGGGCTGCTGCCAGGTATTTCTGGCCCTGTAAAAAAAAAAAAAAAAATCCCAATCCCCCTCCCCTTTTTATTTTTTAATATATGGGGCTCTTGGAATTTTCCTAACCTGTACAGCTTCCCTGCTTTAGATAAACGAAGTAATATACATATTTAACTTTTCTTTTGATTAACTCAGTAGGTAACTTTCATAAAAGGCGCGGCACTTCTTCTGTAGACCACCCAAAGCCCAGGCAAATAGTTCCAACTGGGCATGAAATGCCTCCCAGTCCACTTTACCGCCATACCTTGTTGTCTGCATTGTAGTCCAAATCCACCCATGCGACACAACATGAGCTGCAGCAGTGCCGAGACTCTGTCTCTCTTGCTCCCCCGTGTCCCTCGCCTACCCAGCCATTTCCGATCCACAGACAGCACGTTAAGTCTCCACTTGATGTCCTTTCACTCATGCCCAAGCTTGACAAGGTCACCCATAAACATGACACACATTTTGTGGCGCTGTAGCAAGCAAGTAACACGCACAAGAATGTGAGGTGCATTCGGTCATTTTTGTAACCCACTGAGAAGTGGGTCGCGACCTACCAATTAAGCGTTTTTGCTGTAGATCGTCAAAAACAGCAGTGTTCTTGTCATTTTTTTTTTTTTTTTTTTTTTCTTTTTTTTTTGTTCTTTTAAATTTTTTTTTTTTTCTTTTTTTTTTTTTATTTTTTTTTTTTTTTTTGGAACACAACTGCTGTTTTATTTTCCAATCTTCAAAAAGATTAGACAGTTAGACTACAAGCGTTCTGAATGTTCTGTAGGCCTTTAAATAAATGACAATCAAAATGTCATGATCCAAAAACCAGAAGTTTCAAGTGTTTTGGCTGAGGTTTACAATCCTTTGGTGTTACAAAAAGGGACTAGGTTTATTTCTAAAGAGATATGTGATTTTAGAAGACCTCAAACGAGAAGAAGGGGATGTGATAAGCAACGCTAAGGTGTTGAATAAAACAAACTACACGATAACCCACAAAAAAATGGCAATGAAGAGGACTGGCCACAAAACTGAGGGATGCTGCGCATAGAAAAACAAGATGAAAGTGAAATTAATTCCTTCTGATGTGCTATTCTCAAGACGGGTGTATGTGCAAAGCTCCAGAGAGAGTGTTTAAAAGATGTAACACAGCTACAGTACGGAGACTGAGTACTACCAAGCACTCTCACGTCTGAATCCTCTTTAATTCAGACTGCAGCCCTCCACACAGTTTTACGAAGAACTGCCCAGGAAAATATGCTCAATATGTAAAAATAGTGTTTAACAGCTCAACAACTGAAGCTGAACTGAAAAAGTGTATGGAAAATGGGAAATTATGAGAAAATATAAAATTGGTAACCTGTAATTTTTTTTTTGATGCTGGAATGGTTTCGTTTGGTTCAGAAGTGTGGAAGAATTGCATTCATTTAAATAGAAAATTTAGGGCTGGAAATTGTGGAATTTTGGAAAAGTTGGACATTTAGGACTGCAGGAAATTGTTAGTTTGACTGTCCTGAATAATCTGATTGTTTTAATGTCGGAATGGTTTGAATCATTTGGGAAATGTGGAAATTGTGAAAAGAATTTCATCTTCACTAAGAACTTTGTGCAATGTGGCCAGAATGTCCTGAACATTTTAACCCTGCCGAATAGTTTGGATTGGCTGGGATGATTTAAATGGATTGAGAAATGTGGAAGTAGGCACTCTCAAGGTCAAAGGGAATTTGAGTTACGGAGAACATAATAGTTTAAATTCCAAAACAGCACAATTCATTGCAGTTCAAGGACTTCTCTGTTGACAGTAACTGGGATTCTACCGCGTGTGTCCGACCCGCCCGCTGTCGCTTTGTTAGCTCCCATTTCCATAAAGTAATCTAGTCCCACTTGGCATTCTGGTCAGTGGGTCAGTGCCTGCAGCCGGTGACTCTCGGGTCATTCATCGAAAGTGATTTCTCCTCACCAAGCGTTAAATTTGCTGCCATTTAATTGGCCTGCGGCAAGCCTGGAAAGTCGCCAGTTCCTCACTCTGCATGTCTGTTAACTGCAGGATTCTTCTTCGAGCTCTGCCTCGCATTTTAACTTTGGATGTTATTTTTTTGCGCAAATACTTAGCTTTTCTGTCCTAGATTATGAGCCAAGTAATGTGGTGGAGAATGATTTGGTGATGTAGAGTATTGACCGTGAATTTTCAATTGCAGATTTGTCAATGTTTGATCAGTACTATGTCTCAGGCTCACTTAAAGTGAAGTTCTTTGTTGCTACGAGTTGTTTTACGTATACATTTGTAGACCCCAGATAAAAAGTGAACAATCTTCTTCAGATTAGTTTCTAGCAGACTATCTTTATGGTTAATTTGAACATATTGTTGCAGAATGATGGGTGGGGAAGAATGTTTTATATTTTCTGTGTGCTTTTGGTGACTTTGAACAAAAAGTTTTTTATTTATTTTTTATTTAACTACTACACACGGTTGTAGTAACCAGCAACAAGTTATACCAACTTATTTGAATAAAGATAATGTGAGACTGGTCTGTGGTTTGGTTTTTGAAGAATATCACAATGGCTGTGTACAGGCTGAATTTGTATTCAAACACACACTTTTGATCTATGATCATTTTTCTCATATGTGATCAATATATGATTTTTTTTCATGTCAATGTGCACAGTGCAGTTTTTTTTTCAAATGCAACCCAGGCCTCTTTTTTTTTATGTGGTCATAAATCTGATATGTTTCCGATGCTACTGCAGTCTGAGAGTTTGGGTCGCATATATCCGACATGTACGTCATTGAAAGATGAATCATCACAATTCATTGCCAGAATAGACAGGCATGAAGAGAAATGGTGGACAATGGATGAGAAAACAGTCAGATGGTCACATTGGGA
>QODF01000490.1:0-10494 GCA_024372805.1 Oostethus manadensis | reverse complement strand
GCTACACAATTCAGTAATTCCTCATTTGTCACAGTTCACTGACTTCATACGCAACCGTGATAAATGATTTTTCCACAAAGTTGGATTCCTTATTTATAGACAGACTACTTTTGTAGTTAGAGCATAAAAAGCTGTTAACAGCCTTGTTGATAAGGTTTTAAACATTATTAGATCGCTGCAGTAATGACGTAACACCCCTATAGTCAGCTTTACACTCGTTTACTTGGGTTGTGCTAGTCTCGTGCATCAATGGGAACCGGGACCGATTGATCAAAAATGTTTTATTTTGATTCCTAGTTTCAATACCAACTGTAGAAATGGCAAGATGGACCAACATGATTCATGTTCACACATTCATGGCGTAGACATAACACAGTACCTCCTTTGATGTGCTACATCAGACTTCCTCTAAGCAGTCAGAAGTCAAACAATAAACAATGCCTGTCTCATGCTGTTGAGACTACAAACTAAGTATGCTACTTTTCAAGAGTCAACCTGAATCGGAACCGGAATCGTT
Source organism: Oostethus manadensis (assembly GCA_024372805.1). Classification (NCBI taxonomy): domain Eukaryota; kingdom Metazoa; phylum Chordata; class Actinopteri; order Syngnathiformes; family Syngnathidae; genus Oostethus; species Oostethus manadensis. The sequence continues at coordinate 9,977 of QODF01000490.1, read as the reverse complement.
CAAATTCAAACGATGTCCCGGTGCAAGGAGGGCTGAGTGGGGTGACGGACAGGAAGTGATGTCGAGGGTTTAGAGTTGAGTTTTATCTTGATGTGGGTTACTGCGCAACAGTAACCCGTGTTAGGGATTATTGTGCCAAGTGTGAGATCATTCAAAGCGGCAATAAAAGCCTGTTGTTCCGACATTACAACATTACAGTAACATTACTGACACCTAGTGACCAATACGGAATACTACATATCACAACATCTTTGAACGCCTTACATTTGTGGCTTACTTCATTTAGCATTTTATATGCTTGAAAATTTTTCATTTTGCAAAAATAAAGTAAAACTTGCTTAAGTATGCATATTTTGACTAATGACAAGCCATAGTCAGCCACCAAACAGCATGATTTGTTCATTAATGTGATTTTCAAAGACTTTGAAAGAATATAAATTTCAATGACGTGGCTTCTTCTCCTCCACTGCTACAGACAACAAAAGCACTTCCTCATCAAACAAAAACTCCATGGGAGTCCCACACGCCTAGTTTCATTTGCAAACCCTCAGAGTGTTAGTAGTGTAAGCAAAGTCCTGAGTGCAGCAAATAGCATTTTGACCGGAGGAGAAAAAACAAACATGAGCACGCACGCCAAGTTGCAGGTAATGCACGAACACAAACGCTACCTTGACTGCTCTGGGCAGGCACTGAACACACCATACCTGTGAAGAGCAAGGTAAATAAGAATGAGACCACAGCTTGTTAGGGTGTACCCCCACTTCGGTATTCCTGCAATTTGAAACTTCAACACAGAACAGAGCACTCACACGAGCCAAATGTGCCCGATTTTAGGTGTAAAGCGGCCCCGTGCACGATACGAATGAGTGAGTCCCTGACATGAATTATCAACTTTCCTTAAATATGTTATATATATATTGTTTACAATGTAATTAGGTTTCAGATTGTCATTTTTGCGAATTTCCTGGTCGCTTTCAAAAATGGAACAGAGTTCCTGGCGCCACCCATGACTAGCTCTCGCTGTTTATTTTCATTTACGGAAATGACGGCATTGCGGTGAAACCTCTCAGTTAAAGCAAAGTAAATAAACGTAGATTGTCAACTTGTTTCCTTTTTTTCATCAAAATATAATCATGCCAAAATGTTGTGTTGCTGCTGGATGTTCACAGTCTCTAAGTGACTGTAAACATCCTCTGTCTCGAACCCCGCCAAGTTTATGTAGCTCAGTGATAGCACTCCCATCGTGTCACTTCAGGAAATGAGACTGGACAGCGACATTGCTGGCACCATCAACTAGAAATGTTTTTGTTTTTTAACAAACAATAAATAAAATACTCTGAATATGTTTATAAATGAGTTGATTAATCATGTCAAGGACCTTTTCATGTGAGGTAAAAAGCGTGGCAGCATGCTTGGCTCACCCAGGCTGCGGCTGCTGAGGTACTGCCTGAGGCTGACGTTGCCCAGCTGGTTGGGCGTCACCTTGTCCACCTCCAGAGCCAGGGCTGTGTTCTCACCCACCACCTCCATGCCCACGCACACAGAGTGCACCCTCAGCACTAGCACAGACACCTGGACCGGACACACACAATAATTACACCTCACACGCGTAATACATACACAGAGCAGCATACGTCATCTTACAATGTCTTTAGAGGGTTCGTCGATGCTTTGGGATGCGGCGCTGACGGTGTCCGGGGAGACGGCTCCCTCCTGCTCTGGGTCGCCGGCGCCCTCGGTGGCGCTATGCTCGCTGACAGCGGCCTTAACTCCTGCGATGGACATGTCGTCTGTGCAGGACAAAAAAAAAAAAAGGTTTCCTGTAATGTTGCACAATGCTGCCACCTTCTGGTGAGAGGGGTGAAAATGATCCTGCTATCTTGTCTAAACAACAAAAAAGCAGAAAGGCTTGAGGCTCTGAGCTCAAATGTAGCGTAAAAATATTAAGCACTGATTGTCAAAGCAATTTCGTGGCATCCACTCCTGCACTTTATAACACTTAAACCTCACCCCATTCCTTTTCCACCAGGCTGTGGAACATTTAATTAAAATAAAAGTTTTAATGGGGCTCAGAATTCCTGGAGCACCCTTGCTATTGGCTATATCAAAAGATGGACAAACTGCGGCCCGGGGGCCACATCAGGCCTTCCAAGTGTCTTAATCTGGCCCACCGGGCATTTCTAAATTCCACTTTTTAAACCTCTAACATGGAATCTGTAGCGGGCAACAGGAATGGCAGTGCTAATGTTGCACGCTAGAGGCGCCACAATAGTTAGATGCAATCTGTAGCTTGTACAAAAAAGCCATCCAAACACGTCAACACAAAGCGACCAACTTAAGGCACCACGTGGGAATACAAAACAAATATATTCTTTAGTGTTAAGGCTGTGCAATTGGGCAATTAGTTCAAACGGTTGTGTTAAAAAGAAAAAAAGTAGTGTCTGTCGCTGACCATAAAAACACAAACTATTTTGTACAAACTTTTTTGTTTCTAAGATTTTGCAATCCTGTGAATCACTAAATATTAAGTTGTATGACCACAGGTTTTGATAACTGCTTCACATCTATGTGGCATGAAGTCAAACAATTTGTGGCACCTTTCAGCAGTTATTCCACTCCAATTATTTAACAACATTCCGCAATTCAATAACATATCTTGGTTTTGCTTCAGAAACAGCGTTATTGATGTCAGCCCACAGATTAAGGTCCGGGGATTGGGCTGACCACTCCAAACAATACATTTTGTTGGTTTGGAACCAAGATTTTGCTGGTTTACTAGTGTGTTTGGGGTCGTTATGTTGAAACAGCCATTTCCACTTCAGCATAAGGCAACATGACCTTTTCAAATATTTTGACATATGCAAACTGATCCATGATCCCTGCTATGGGATGAATAGACCAACACCATAGTAGGAGAAAAATGCCCATATCACGATGCTTCACTGTCTACACTGTGTACTGTGGCTTGAATTCACAGTTTGGGGGTCGTCTCACAAACTGTCTGCGGCCCTTGGACCCAAAAAGAACAATTTTACTCTAATCAGTCCACAAAATGTTTCTCCATTTATGTTTAGGCCAGTTTATGTGTTCTCTGGCAAATTGTAACCTCTTTTGCACATGCCTTTTTTTAACAGAGGGACTTTGCGGGGGATTCTTGTAAATAGATTAGCTTCACACAGACATCATATAACTGTCACAGTACTTACAGGTAACTCCAGACTGTCTTTGACCATCCTGGAGCTGATCATTATATACTAAATATGGTTAGTTACATTAGACTGCTATTATTTTGATCGCTACTGTACATACAAACAAATATCTACGCGCAATACCCATGCTAAAAAAAACACCCATATATTCCTGCAGCAAGGCATGCAGGGTAGCTTGTGGTACTCTTTCTCACAACATTTTACTGTGTATGTCACATTTTTGCTAGATTCAAAAATGAAAATATTTGTTGAGCCTTCTGATTGACAACATACATACGGGTGAATGTTGTCAAGCGTTTAGGCTGAGTTAGCTGCTGTTTGACTGATGATCACACCGTAAGCCTCCAAAAAACCCCATACGCGTCAAGTGTTTGCTTTTCAAATTAAACGTGCTACCCATTGCAAGGTAATATGTTCATCGCATGATTTTTTTTTTGGCCACCAGGTGAGAATCGCTGCTTTACAGGTTTAGGCGGGATCCTAGATCGGTGAATTGAGCGGTGCATTCGTGCGTGCGCACCTCTTTCAGTCAGGCTGTAGGTGTCCCCGTCCTCCAGCAGGCAGCTGTCTATGGAGATGTTGTCCAGAGACTGCAGGGACGGACTCTTCTTCATGTTCTTGTAGGACACTGAGAAACTGGACTGGGAGCGATCCCGCATCAAACGTCCACTACAACGCACACACACAGAGTTGTACACCACACATGTTTTCTTGTATAAAACAACAGTATGTGTGTGTGTGTGTGTCTATATATATATATATATATATCTATATACATAGATACATATATCTATGTATATAGATATATATAAACTGATATATGATAACTGATATATATATCAACTGATTTTCATGGTGTGTGTGTGTATATGTATGTATGTATGTATGTATGTGTATTATATATAATATAAATATATATATATAGTATTTATACACTATAGTGATATAGTAATCAGTTGAAAAATTGGTAGAATTGACCTTTTGCACATTTGGATCTAAATGAGCTTTTAATTAGAGCTACAATATGCAAAAGCAAGAAGGGCGAGTGTGACAAAAAGCACTTCGAAAAAGTACATAAAACAACAATTAAACTGAAATAGGCAGTTTATCAGCTCTCCAAATCCACACTCTATCGATGTAACACAAAGAGACAAGAACCAGCACGTCATGCACACAAGCACATGCATTTTCACTGTTATGTGTGAGTCCAAAGATGCAACACACACACACACACACACTCATTAGCACAGCTAGTCGCAGATCCATGTGGGCCTTACATGTTTGACATGGAATAAAGAGAAGTGGATCTGCTGGTAGATGAGGAGCTGAGGAGATCGGAAACGACAGACAAACTTCCTTTCCTTTATTGAGAGAGAACACGCACGCACGCACGCACGCACACACACACACACACACACACACACACACAAGCTGCAAGGGTTAAAGCCAAGGTCAAAGAGGCCAAAAAAGGAAGTTAGGACAATTTGTTGATGAAATGGGAAATGGTACGTGAGAAGAATGAGACGGTGGCATGCTGAGGTGAACGCGCACATTGCTGGTATTCATGGTAGAACAGGAACCACAAGAACATTTATTTGCAATTTAGGAGACAATTTACGAGATTTTGTAGTGTGGTTGATGTCCTACAAGATTAACGACTGACTTTGCTGTCAAATGCGCTGCTTGGAGTCAATGTGGTGTAAAATAAATACCTGGACGTTGACTGAGCTATCTTGGCGTTGGCAGCTTTCTCCTCACCGAGCGGGTTACATGACAGAATTCCGGCTTCTCCTGCGCCTGCCCTGTCGTCAAAAACCTCCTCACCTTCTTCTGAACCCCACTTCCCAGGAGTCCTCTCCTCCAGTGAGGACTTGTGATTTGAGTACGTGTGTGCGGCGGACGTGGGGACGAGCGGCTCAGGACCTCGCTGGGTTCTGCTATCGAGGGCGTCGGCACACAACATCTGGTCCACCGCTGAGGGTTCCAAGGTCCCTCTTCTCTCTGCAGGGGATGGTTCGGACCCCAAAGAAGATTGTGAGCCTTCTGGCTGCGCTACGGGCTTCAAGAGGAGAGCGACCTCCGCGCTTTTGAGCAGGAGGCCCAGGCAAACGGTGAAGGGCTGGTGGTCTGCCGGACGCTGCGTTGAAGCTTTATGGTCCCTCTTGGAGCCCATCTCCTCCAGGTCCTGCTGCAGCGTCTGCTGTAGGGCCTTGATGCTGCGCTGCAGACGCATCAAGAAGACGTACTGCCGATGGCTCACCTGGTGAACACACAACATAGCCGTGACGAATTCCACGACGGCACGAATTCCGCCGTGTCCAGTGTGAACATACCTGAGCGCTTAAATGCTTCTGAACGTAAACCAGCGCATGCACATCCGCATCTTGGCTAGGCGAGGATGAGGAAGGCAAGCTGTCCAGTGAGTGCGGCTTATGGAGTCCATTACTTGGCGCTGTAGATGCAGCATTTGGGCTGTGAGACGCCGTGGGTGCGCCATCAGTGCTATAGTACTCCTTCAGGAGGCGCTTCCGCTGCAGGCGCCCGGCGGTCTCTACAGAGGTGCTTTGGGACATGCTTGACCCGGCGGCGCATTTCAGCTTCTCCTGGTGCTGGAGGAGCTTAGCGGGTTGACAGGCCCACACGGTCAGAGGGAAAGACTCCACAAAAGGCTGTGGTCGTCCCTTACCCCCGCGGGTGCCCTCGTAGTCCACCCAGAATTGTGCAAAGTGCAACGCCCAAAAGTCAGCGGCAGCCGGCATCTTGAGGGCATCCGCCCGCATGGTGGGCAACACAAGGCCTCGGTAGATGTCGTGCAACCTGGTGTCCTGCTCGTGGGCGTGGTAGTGGAAAACGGGGTGAAGGAGAGGCAGGGACGAGGACGAACGAGGGAATGAGACAAAGGAGGAAGAGAAAAAGGGCTCCTCCTGGAAGGCCTGCAGGAGGGCCTCAAGGTGGGCACGGGTACAGTTGGCCGGGTGCCGTGTGTTGGTGGCCACCATCTCCGACGTCTGCACAGAGATGGAGCGAGGCAGGTTGAGCGGGCAGGAAGTGTCCCGATCGGCAGGGATCACCAGCTGAAGAAGGAGAGACCATAAGTAGGAGACACCTCCTGAAGCCCCCATGTTCACGCCAGCCTCCTTTACCTTTAGCATGAGGCCGTCCACCTTGATGTCCACGTGTTCGTCGGGTTTCTGTGAGTTGTTGAGCTTGTAGATCTCCATAAACTGCTCCAGACTCTGCCTGAGGTCCAGAGCGAACAGGTTGAGCCACACCAGACTGCGAGGATCCATGACCAGCTGCAGCGCGTTTAGCTGGACGTAGAGGTTGGGACACGGGACTGAGGAATCCGCAAGAAGAGATCAGGTTAGGAAAACCCTAACGCTGTGTTTGAAACACACAATGTCTTACTCGGATAGTCTTTTCCATCGGGGAAGTAGTACTCTGTAAACTCCACATGGATGGCTGGCATCTCAGGAGGAAGGTACAAGGTCTTCTTATTGCAGGAGATCATGGTCTTGGGACTGGAGCGACGCTGGTCGGCCGTGGACACCTAAAAACCACCAAATCCTAAAACGTTAGTGAGACAAATGGACATGGGACCACAGTTTGATCCAACAGTTGACCTGGTAGATGCTGAAGTCGGCCATCCTGAGGACCACAGAGCTAGACATGAGATGGGCCTTGGGGCTCTGGGGGGGAGGGCTGAAGGATGTGCTGGAAGAGGTGCTGATCTTCCCTGAAGAGAAAAAAGAATGAAGAGAAGAGCAACAAGGAGAGCGACCAGCCGGGGACTCAAAGGGGGAGACCACTGAGCCTCACACAAGGTGTGTATCACCGCACACACACACACCACACGCTGGTACCTGGCTCTAGGCACCAGCAGCAGTGTGCTGGAGACTGTGGGCTCCACTCTACCAGGCCTCCATCTGCCTCCCTAAGCCCTACTCCAATAGGCCAATATACATCGTCCCTAACGGACACTGGGGACAGAAAACCCACGGTGTGTGTGTGTGACGATTTCAGGTCCTCACAATCAACAAGCAGCGTGTATGTTTACCAGGTGAGCTGTGTGCAGGAGCCACGCCCTGTTGGTCCAGCACTGCACTCTTCAGCATCTCCACGTTGGTCTTGAACTCGTCCAGGAGGCTCCGCGCCCAACCTTCTCTGGTCTTAGTGGCCTCGCTGTAGTGCATCCAGTGGGCGCAACTGTCACCTTGTTGGAGAAAGAATGAGAAATTGGGGGGGGGGGGGTCAAAATGCAGAAAAAATGCGCCGCCGCTGTGGGGGTCCTACCTGCTCTGTGGAAGGGGTAGTAGTCCAGAGAGATGGAGCTGAAGGAAAGCTGCATGGCTCCACCGGTGATCCTCTTATTGATCGCTGCAATTAAACAGACCAAAGTGAGCCTGATCCCAACAACGTTTTTATACGGCTTTTAAACGAGGCGATGATGCAACCCCCTACCAATGGCTTAGGCTGGGTAGCAATTTGAATGCCATAAAACGGCCACTAGGTGACAGATGTGTGTCATGAAAGGAGGGGAAACCCACATGGCGGAAAGAGGAAGCCCTTGCATAAATCCAGCTGTTGGATTGCGTACCACGCGGAAAAAAGGAAATCTTAACCGTGGACACACATTTGGTTCCAACTCACATAGTTCAATTCCAAATGTGAAAACTGTAAATAGTCATTGTGTTATTTTGACATTTTTTTTATTAGTGTCAAACTGAAAGTTATGCTTAAAATGTATATTTAAGAGTTTTGTTTTTTTTAATGCGGGTTTTCTCTCTTTTGTAGTCGGCAATTTATTTTTTCTAAATCTTACCTGTTCTACTGCTGATTACTAGCAACAGAAAAAGGTAGAAAAAAACATTTTTTATGATGAAAGACAGGACTCTAACCTCTGTTTTGGTAGGTTCCATGTTTATATAGTATAACACAATAAGTCTGTGTGCCTTGAAAGATCAGTGAAAATGGTCTAAAAAGGCTGCTACTGAAGGGGTTGTCTTTTGAAAAATGGCTGGGATAGAACGAGTTAAAAGTAATCTCGTGTCATCTCATCAATCCATTCATGTGTATCGTCTCGTCATGCCTGAAGTTCGCCATGGATTCTTTACAAGGTAAACTGTCTTAAATAGCTTATTTTCTCGGATTATGTCTACTGTATTGATCATAATGTGTATAAAGGGGACTATAAGGGTGTTATTTCATGTCTAGAGAGATCTAATAATGTTATAATGTATTTATAAGACTGTAAGGTTTTCTATGCCATAACTATGAATATATTTCTTTCATAAAAAAGGAATCTACTTTGAGGAAATTCACTCAAGGTGGGTAGGTCCGAACGCAAACTACTGCCATAAATGAGGAACTACTGTACTGCAAGAAATGGTGGTATACGCGTGTGTGCGTGTGTGTGTGTGAGAGCGGGCGTGGCTACCTTTGTCCACGGCGTGGATGTCGTCACAGATGTGCAGGTCCAGGTGCTTGATCTGCAGGTGATGCGACGTCTCACACACATCGTAGGTGCTGAATTGTTTGGCAATGGTGGCGCTCTGGTCGGCGGCCGTGGATGTCTGATGCGAGCAGACCTGCTGGGATGAGGACTGGGCGGACGAGACCTGGCACGCAGAAAAAGAAGGTAGAGTTGGGAAGATTTTACAAAAGATTATTTGATTTGTACCTGGTTCTCTGTGGCCATGCTCTTCCTCTGCTGCGCCGACTTCTCCATGGCCTCGCTGAGGGACTTGGCGTACTGCACCATGGCTTTCAGCTGGGAGTCGGTCAGCACCCACAGCAGGTCGTCCAGGATCAGAATCAGCTTGGAGGCCACCACGTTACAATCCTTGATCTGGATCGGGGAGTGGAAGATGTCACATGACAACACGGCTCAGGCAGGAATGTTCAGGCATGCGTTCCTGACCCGTCGCTTGAGAGTGACTCTGATCTTGGATTGGTTGGTGATGAGGCGAATTGGGGCGCTCAGCATCTCGTGCTCGGAGCTGTGAATGGCGTCCGCCTCTATGCGGATCATCTGCCAGCTGATCTCTTTGAAGGTGAGGATCTGGACCGCACGCAAAAATCGGCTCTTAGCTTAATGCGGGTCCAGAGCTGGTGACGAGTGAGCTTCCTACCTCTCCCCTTTGAGAGTCCTGGATGCGAGTTAAACGCAGGTCATCAATGCTCCAGCTGGTGTTGACGCTGTAGACCTGCAGCTGGGAGAGCTCGAAGGAGGCGTTGAAGGCTTTGGCGCTGATCCGGATCACGATGGAGTTGATGGACAGGGACATCCCCTCCACCACCTTCTCAGCAAAGCCGTACTCACTGGGGCGCAGGTACCTCGGCAGTGAGGATTCACGCGATTCAATTTTACTTCCTGTGTGGCTCACCTTTGACCTGATGCTGTCGCAATGGGGGAGGGGCCGTTGGGGGGGCGGGGCTCATCGCAGGTGCTCATTTCCATTTCCACTTTATCTAGTGTCTGCACAGCAAGCAACCAAATCATTACTCTCATTGGCTTTTGAATTTCATTCATTCATTTTCTATGCCGCTTATCCTCATTAGGGTCGCGGGTATGCTGGAGCCTATCCTAGCTGGCTTTGGGCGAGAGGTGGGGTAAACCCTGCACTGGTCACCAGTCAATCGCAGGGCACATATAGACAAAAACTTTCACACTCACATTCAAACTCTAATGGACAATTTATGTAAAATATAAAGATGGCACTGTATGAAATCCTACTGTATAAAACATGCACTTACTGACCACAGTAT
>QODF01000531.1:0-10521 GCA_024372805.1 Oostethus manadensis | reverse complement strand
GTGTCTTGCAGTCCATTTAAGGCTTTCATTTTTCAGCATTTTCACTTTTATTCTAACAAAATAATATTCTATTATCAAAACAATATTTGGTGGAGAAAATGCTCATAGATGTAGCTTACAGAAAATGCAGTCATTCACAAATAATCAACAACAACCTTACAGCACATTGATGGCCATATTGTATGCAAATGACTCAAGGCAGTCCAAATTTCGACTTAATACATCATTTATCGGGCTGCACGGTGGTCGAGTGGGTAAGCACGTTGGCCTCACAATCAGGAGGTTCAGGGTTTGAATCTCCGTTGTGCGTCTCTGTGTGGAGTTTGCATGTTCTCCCCGTGTGTGTGTTTTCCCCGGGTACTCAGTTTCCTCCCACATTCCAAAAACATGCATGTTAGCTTCATTGGCCACTCTAAATTGTCCATTAGAGTATGAATGTGAGTGTGAATGCTTGTTTGTCTATGTGTGCCCTACGATTGGCTGGCGACCAGTCCAGGGGGTACCCCGCCTCCCGCCCAAAGTCAGCTGGGGTAGGCTCCAGCATACCTGCGACCCAAATGAGGATAAGCGACATAGAAAATGGATGGATGGACTATGATATTTCTATTTTAATTTGCCATGAAAGATTTTTACCTGAATAGTACTGGTGGGTTTTTTTTATAATTTTTTCATTTTCAGTTTATTATTTATTTTAAAGACAAATATACGTTTTTTTGTACTGGAGAGGACTTTTCCTAGTGACTGTTTTGTTCTTGACACCCAACCACAGCAGCGCTAAAATAGTGACACTCATGACTTAACAAGACTTTTTGGGAGCATGTCTTGTTATGTAATATGTCTGTCTGTATTTAGATCCAGCCCTATGACAGGATTGCGGCACGGGGCCTTCCAGATGGCGTAGCTGACAGCCTAAACAAACTCGTGGTGGTGAAGCTCAACGGAGGTCTCGGTACCAGCATGGGCTGTAAGGGACCCAAGAGCCTGATCAGCGTCCGCAATGAGAACACCTTCCTGGACCTGACGGTGCAGCAGATAGAGGTAAAGAAATTCTTCCCCTCTTTAATTTGTTACAAAATCGGACATACGTGTCTTCGAAAATCATGTTGGTTAAACTGGTGGACTCAGGTGGAGAACAAACAGCCTCTCCAAGATTGTTGACTCAGCTGTGATGTCAGAATGGGCCTGGCAGGATGTGATGTCATGTGAACACCATTAACTCTGTGTCCTTTGGGCTTGGATGTTCTCGTGTTAGTGTGTATTAAGTTCATACCCGTCTCCACCTCTCTCCTCGATGATGCGTATGCTTGGTATGTCTGGAAGACATTACATTAGAGAGAGCCAAATAGCTGTTGAAGCATGTAAACCTGACTTAAACGTTAAGTTGTTTGTTTTGTGTGTCAATGGTTACAAGTTGTGTCTCAAAAGTCTGCTCGTTATAGGCATATTCAGTAATTTATTGTTTATTGAGGTTAATTGGTTCTAGACCCGATCCTGATATGTGAATTGCCACAGAGTAGGATTCCTTCTTTATAAATTGAATATTTTTGTATTTATGGCATAGTAAATCTGTTTGCAATCTTCTAAATATGTTTTTTAATGTTATTAAAGACCTCTAGATTTACACCCATGTACATCGTCCCTTGTCTATCACGGTTAATTGGTTCCAGACCAGACTACAATAAGTGAATTTCCGCAAGTAGGATTCAGTATCAATAAATGGAATATGTTCGCAGTTAGAGCATAGAAAACTTGTTAATGACTTTCTAAATACAATTTGTACTTTTATTAAAGTCCTGTAGACATGAAATAACACCCTAATTAGTCACCTTTACAATCCTATCAGTCTTTGTTTACGACACATTGCTCAACTGTAATGTGCACTCTATGGCAGTGTTTTTCCAACCTTTTTTGAGCCAAGGCACACTTTTTATTCCAAAAATTCCAAGGCACCCCACCAGCAGAAAATGTGAACATTCATCTCTGTATCTTATAGAAACAATATAAAGTCAATATAAAGTGTTGCCACCTACTGCTATTCATCTTATTAGATGGTTACTCTGCCGATCATTGGACAGCAGAAACACTCAGCAAAGGCACATCATTGGCGGACTCATTTTGAAAAAATATTTATACACCAATTGGTAACAGTGGATAATTTCCCACGGCACACCAAACACTACGCCACGGCACAGTGGTTGAAAAACACTGGTCTATGGGATCACTGCAGAAACACAAAAATTGGCCACCACTTTAAAAATTAGAAGCCAAGAACTTAGCACTTCCACACGGAATGGAAGGAGAACGTTTTTCCACTCTAACATGTCGGACATGCCATGGCTGATTCCATGCATTGTAAAGGTTTTCTAATATCGTGTCTCATCTGTGGAACTATATCTCTAGAAGATAGCGTATTCAGCAGCTACGAGGTGGGGGACGCTGGCACGATCTCCCTCAGCAGTTTTTTGAGGGCGCTGACCTACTCCTCCAACTGGAAATTCTTCTTCTCTGTGATTTTCTGATGCTGCTCAGTGACCTACAACACCTTCATTAGCTGCGAGTGAATCACCACCTTATCGTGGTGGAGGGGTTTGAGTGCCCGAGTGATCCTAGGAGCTATGTTGTCGGGGGCTTTATGCCCCTGGTAGGGTCTTCCAAGGCAAATAGGTTCTAGGTGACGGGCCAGACTAAGAGTGATTCAGAAGACCCTAATGCAGAAGAGCAAGAGCAGTGACCACACCTCGCCCGGACGTGGGATACCGGTGCCTCACCCTGGAGCCAGTCAGTGCCAGTTGTGGTGGCAAGCCCCGAACCCGATGGTGGACACCGGGGGTTAGGGCTGCTGTCAAGCTGAAAAGGAGTCCTATCTAGCATGGATGGCATGCGGGACTCCCGAAGAAGCTGACAAGTACCGGCAGGCCAAGCGGCATGCGACTTCAGCGGTGGTCGAGGCAAAAACTCGGGTGTGGGAGGAGTTCGGTGAGGCTATGGAGCACGACTTTCGGTCAACCTCAAAGAGGTTCTGGCAAACCGTCCGACACTTTAGAAAGGGGAAGCAGCCCCCAGTTCACACTATCTACAGTGCGGACAGGGAATTGCTGACCTCAACTGTGGATATAGTCGGTGGAAGGAATACTTCGAGGCCCTTCTCAATCCCACTGACATACCTTCCGTAGAGGAAGCAGAGTCTGAGCATACGTACGTGGACAGTTCTATCACCGTGGCTGGCTGAGGTAATTAGGGTAGTTAAAACACTCTCCAGTGGCAAGCCCGGGGGGTAGATGAGTTTGGCTCTGAATTCCTCAAGGCTCTGGATGTTGGGGGACTGTCTTGATTGACACTCCTCTAAAACACTGCATGGAAGTCGGGAACAGTACCTCTGGACTGGCAGACCAGGGTGGTGGTCCCCATTTTTAAAAGGGGTCACCGGAAGGTCTGTTCCAACTATAGGGGGATCACACTCCTCAGCCTCCCTGGGAAAGTCTACTCCAGGGTGCTGGAGAGAAGGGTACGACCAGTAGTCGAACGTCGGTTACAGGAGTTGCAATGTGGTTTTCGTCCAGGTCGTGGAACACTGGACCAGCTCTACACCCTTGCAAGGGTACTGGAGGGTATGTGGGAGTTTGCCCAACCGGTCTACATGTGCTTTGTGGACTTGGAAAAGGCATCTGACCGTGTCTCTCGTGGTGTCCTGTGGGGGATGCTCCGGGAGTAAGGGATTGGTGGCCCGCTACTACGANGACCTGGAAAAGGCATTCGACCGTGTCCCTCGTGGTGTCCTGTGGGGGGTGCTCCGGGAGTACGGGATTGATGGTCCGCTTCTACGTGCCATTCGGTCCTTGTACAATCGAAGCAGGAGCCTGGTTCGCATTGCCAGCAGTAAGTCGAGCTTGTTTCCGGTGAACGTTGGCCTCCGCCAAGGCTGCCCTTTGTCACCGATTCTGTTCATAATCTTCATGGACAGAATTTCTAGGCGCAGTCAAGGTGTTGAGGGAGTCCAGCTTGGTGACCTTAGGATCTCGTCTCTGCTATTTGCAGACGATGTGGTCCTTATGGCCTCATCAGGCTGTGACCTTCAGCGTTTACTGGAGCGGTTTGCAGCTGAGTGTGAAGCTTCTGGGATGAGACTCAGCACCTCCAAATCCGAGGCCATGGTTCTCAGTCGGAAACGGGTGGACTGTACCCTCCGGGTTGGGAGTGAGGTCTTGCCTCAGGTGGAGGAGTTCAAGTATCTCGGGTTCTTGTTCACGAGTGAGGGAAGGTTGGAGCGTGAGATCGACAGACGGATCGGTGCAGCATCTGCAGTAATGCGGTCACTGTACCGGACCGCCGTGGTGGAGGGAGAGCTAAGCCGAAAGGCAAAGCTCTCTGTTTACCGATCGATCTACGTTCCCACCCTCACCTATGGTCATGAGTTATGGGTCATGACCGAAAGAACGAGATCGCGGATACAAGCAGCGGAAAATCAGTTTCCTTCGTAGGGTGGCTGGACTCACCCTAAGTGATAGGGTGAGGAGCTTGGCCATCCGGGAAGAGCTCAGAGTAGCGCCGCTGCTCCTTCACATCGAGAGGATCCAGTTGAGGTGGCTAGGCCATCTCGTTCGGATGCCTCCTGGGCGCCTCCCTGTTGAGGTGTTTCGGGCATACCCAGCCGGGTGAAGGCCCCGGGGAAAACCTAGAACATGCTGGAGGAACTATGTCTCACAGCTGGCCTGGGAACGCCTTGGGTGTCCTCCCGGAGGAGCTGGAAGAGGTCGCCGTAGACCAGGAAGTCTGGACTTCCCTACTGAGACTGCTGCCCCCGCTGCTTGTTATGATCTAAGGCTGCCCTGTGACTGACTGCCGACCAGTCCAGGGTGTACCCCGCCTCTCGCCCAGTCAACTGGGATAGGCTCCAGCATACCTGCGACCCTAATGAGGATAAGCAGTATAGAAAATGAATGAATGAATGATCTAAGGCCACAGCAGTAGCCCGTGTTATTATGATTGTGATGAAGATGATGATGATAATTAGGTTATTATTGTGCCTATTATGAGATAATATAAACATGCATTTAAAAAAACTGTCGTTTTGGCGACCAAGTTTGGTGCTTGTCAACAATTACTGACACCCAGTGGCCAATAGGGAAAACTACTAGGGAATACTACATTCACAATTGGAATGTGTCTCTTAATGGCCTGTATTTTTTTTTTTTTTTAAACATGCAGCGGCTTTAAAAAATGTATGGATGGATGGATAGGCCGTATTCAACCGCAAAACAGCATGATTTATTAATATGTTAAAAATGTGACAAGAGTGAAGCTGGAAAATTAGAACCATGACATCAGAAGGGCAAAATTGTGTTTCAAATTGGGTATTAATTTGTACCAAAAATGTGCAAAAATGGGTGTCGAAGCAATGAAAGGTGCAGGTAAAAGTCATGCTAGTATGATACCATAGTCATTGTCATAGCTTCTTCCATCAAGAGTGCTTGATATGCTGCTTGCAGCTATCCTTCTATCCATATTTGGCACAAATCTGCTGTCAAATGGAGGTGATACACTGGCATCACATGACCACTGTAGCTACGCTAGGGTCATGTGAGGTGCTAAAATGGGATTTTCATCTATTTTTGGATCCCTTACTCTACAGTCATCATCAGTCTATAATTTCAATGGTAGGTTTATTTGAACACTGAGAGACAACAATGACAAAAAAAATCCAGAAAAATGCGTTTTCAAAAAGAACTATAAATTTATTTGCATTTCCATGAAGGAAATAAGTATTTTATCCGTCAGCAAGATCTCTAGTTCCCAGGTGGATCTTATACAGGTAACGAGCTGAGAGGGCTGCCAATGTCAGCTCGTTACCTGTTTAAGAGAGACCTGTCCACAGAAGCAATCGATCAATCCAGATGCCAAACTCTGCACCATGGCCAAGACCAAGGAGCTTTCCAAGGATGTCATGGACAGGATTGTGGACCTACACAAGGCTGGAATGGGCTACAAGACCATCGCCAAGCAGCTGGGTGAGAAGGTGACAACAGTTGGTGCAATTATTCGCAAATGGAAGAAACATAAATTAACTGCCAATCTCCCTCGGTCTGGAGCTCCATGCAAGATCTCACCTCGTGGAGTTTCAATGATAATGAGAACGGTGAGGAATCAGCCCAGAACCACTCGGGAGGAACTTGTCAATGATCTCAAGGCAGCTGGGACCATAGTCACCACAAAAACAGTTGGTAACACACTACGCCGTGAAGGACTGAAATCCTGCTGTGCCCGCAAGGTCCCCCTGCTCAAGAAAGTCCATCTACAGGCCCGTTTGAAGTTTGCCACTGAACATCTGACTGATTCAGAGGAAGACTGGGTGAAAGTGTTGTGGTCAGATGAGACCAAAATTGAGCTCTTTGGCATCAACTCAACTCGCCGTGTTTGGAGGAGGAGGAATGCTGCCTCTGACTCCAAAAACACCGTCCCCACCGTCAAATATGGAGGTGGAAACATTATGCTTTGGGGGTGTTTTTCTGCCAAGGGGACAGGACAATTGCACCGCATCAAAGGGAGGATGGATGGGGCCATGTACCGTCAAGTGTTGGGTGAGAACCTCCTTCCCTCAATCAGGGCATTGAAAATGGGTCGTGTTCGGGTATTCCAGCATGACAATGATCCAATACACACGACAAAGGCAACAAAAAATTGCCTCAAGAAGAAGCATGGAGTGGCCTAGTCCGTCTCCAGACCTCAATCCCATAGAAAAAATGTGGAGGGAGCTAAAGGTTCGAGTTGCCAAACATCAGCCACGAAACATTAATGACTTGGAGAGGATCTGCAAAGAGGAGTAGGCCAAAATCCCCCCTGAGATGTGTGAAAATCTTGTGGCCAACTACAAGAAACGGCTGACCTCTGTGATTGCCAACAAAGGTTTGGCCACCAAGTACTGAAGCACGTATTTCAAAGGGATCAAATACTTATTTCCTTCATGGAAATGCTAATTAATTTATAACTCTTTTTGAAACGCATTTTTCGGGATTTTTTTTGTCATTGCTGTCTTACAGTGTTCAAATAAACCTACCATTGAAATTATAGAATCTGAATCAGAAAAAAAACTTTATTGCTGTTGTAAGTGAACAATTCACGAACTAGGAACTTTCTTTGGCGACTCAGTGACTGATCATTTCTTTGTTAGTGGGCAAACTTACAAATTCAGCTGGGTTTCAAATAGTTTTTTCCCTCACTGTATATTTTAAATGTGTGTTTACTATATAATATCAATAAATATTTTTGTTGCGATATTCATTCATTCATTCATTTTCTTTGCCACTTATCCTCATTAGAGTCACGGGTGTACAGAACTCAAAAATTTGTATTGTGCATGGTCACTGTTACGTCCCAAAAGGGGTCTAGAAGGACATGGGACGAACAAAAATGTAAAGATTAAAAGTACCGGGCAGAGAAAAATAACTCACTGATATTCAAAGAAAAATTAAGTATTTATTCCAAGAACAACCAAAAAAAATGTCCACAAAACTGGGGACAAACCAAAAAACAATCCTCAAAACCAGGATGCAGAAAACTTACCACAAAAATGTCTGGGCAAGTACACCTCTCTATACCACACAAGACAGAAAATACACAATCCTAAAAGAAAAGGCTGAGCACACAACAAAGATCACTTGAGGTTGGGTCTCTCACACACACAGTCCTTTATGCACACGTCAGAGAGAGAGAGAGCGAGAGCGAGAGAGCGAGCGAGAGAGCGAGCGAGAGAGCGAGCGAGAGAGCGAGCGAGAGAGAGAGAGCTTGCTGTTTGCCTATTTTTATGCCAGCTCCACCTAATTGGCAATCGAGCACACCTAGGATGCACCTTTCAGGTGTGTCACCACTTCGAAACGAAGAAAACCCACACACCCAAAAAACCACACCCACTACGGGACTTAACAGTCACCTTTAGTTTCACTATAACACCGATAAATAATTTTTTTTTTTTTATTCCTGTTTGATGTGGGCATCCTTCTGTTTGAATGACATCAATTTGTGTGTATTTTGTCCACTCATCGCGGCTGGTTTTGGTCTGCATTTTACTTTAATACCAAATTGAAGAGGAATATTCAGTTGTAGTTTACCAATTAAAATATTAAAATATACAGTGAGGGGAAAAAACTATTTGAACCCCAGCTGATTTTGTAAGTTTTCCCACCAACAAAGAAACGATCTGTCTATAATTTCAATGGTAGGTTTTTTGAACACAGAGACAACAATGACAAAAAAAATCCAGAAAAATGCGTTTTCAAAAAGAACTATAAATTGATTTGCATTTCCATGAAGGAAATAAGTATTCGATCCCCTATCAGTCAGCAAGATCTCTAGCTCCCAAGTGGATTTTATTGATTATTTTATTGATTGTGGACCTACACAAGGCTGGAATGGGCTACAAGACCATCGCCAAGCAGCTGGGTGAGAAGGTGACAACAGTTGGTGCAATTATTCGCAAATGGAAGAAACATAAATTAACTGCCAATCTCCCTCGGTCTGGAGCTCCATGCAAGATCTCACCTCATGCAGTTTCAATGATAATGAGAACGGTGAGGAATCAGCCCAGAACCACTCGGGAGGAACTTGTCAATGATCTTAAGGCAGCTGGGACCGTAGTCACCACAAAAACAGTTGGTAACACACTACGCCGTGAATGACTGAAATCCTGCTGTGCACGCGAGGTCCCCCTGCTCAACAAAGTCCATCTACAGACCCGTTTGACAATTGCCACTGAACATCTGACTGATTCAGAGGAAGACTGGGTAAAAGTGTTGTGGTCAGATTAGACCAAAATTGAGCTCTTTGGCATCAACTCAACTGTTGAGGCCGTTCCTCCCAACCACGCCCCTCCAAGTCACACTGTCATTGCCCACATGGGCGTTGAAGTCCCCAGTTGAATGTTGCCTCTGACTCCAAAAACACCGTCCCCACCGTCAAATATGGAGGTGGAAACATTATGCTTTGGGGATGTTTTTCTGCTAAGGGGACAGGACAATTGCACCGCATCAAAGGGGGGATGGATGGGGCCATGTACCGTCAAGTGTTGGGTGAGAACCTCCTTCCCTCAGTCAGGGCATTGAAAATGGGTCGTGGTTGGGTATTACAGCATGACAATGATCCAAAACACACGGCCAAGGCAACAAAAGATTGGCTCAAGAAGAAGCATAATAAGGTCATGGAGTGGCCTAGTCAGTCCCCAGATCTTAATCCCATAGAAAATCTGTGGAGGGAGCTGAAGGTTTGAGTTGCCAAACATCAGCCACGAAACATTATTAACTTGGAGAGGATTTGCAAAGAGGAGTAGGCCAAAATCCCCCCTGAGATGTGTGAAAATCTTGTGGCCAACTACAAGAAACGGCTGACCTCTGTGATTGCCAACAAAGGTTTTGCCACAAAGTACTGAAGCACGTTTTTCAAAGGGATCAAATAATTATTTCCTTCATGGAAATGCAAATTATAGTTTAACTCTTTTTGAAACGCTTTTTTCTGGGGGTTTTTTTGTCATTGTTGTCTCTCAGTGTTCGAATAAACCGACCATTAAAATTATAGACCGATCATTTCTTTGTTAGTGG
Organism: Oostethus manadensis; assembly: GCA_024372805.1. Taxonomy (NCBI): domain Eukaryota; kingdom Metazoa; phylum Chordata; class Actinopteri; order Syngnathiformes; family Syngnathidae; genus Oostethus; species Oostethus manadensis. The sequence goes on along the minus strand of QODF01000531.1, from coordinate 937 downwards.
GCAAACTTACAAAATCAGCTGGGGTTCAAATAGTTTTTTCCCCTCACTGTAAATTTTAAATGTGTGTTTACTAGATAATATCAATAAATATTTTTGTTGCAATATTCATTCATTCATTTTCTATGCCGCTTATCTTCCTTGGGGTCGCAGGTATGCTGGAGCCTACCCCAGCTGACTTTGATACCTATGGACAATTTAGAGTCACCATTTAACCTAACATGCATGTTTTTGGAATGTGGGGGGAAACCGGAGTACCCGGAGAAAACCCACACACGCACGGGGAGAACATGCAAACTCCACACAGAGATGCCCAACGGAGATTTGAACCCTGAACCTCCTGACTGTGAGGCCAATGTGCTACCCACTCGTCCACCGTGCGGCCTTTGTTGCAATATATATATATATTTTTTTTCTTCTGTCCAGTCTAGAGTGGCAGTAGCTCAGGAAGTAGAGCAGGTTGTCCACAAACTGGAACGTTCGTGGTTTGCTTCCTTCATCCCATACTGTTTTTGACACTTCACACACCAGTGCTGCCCACCACTGCTGTATATGTGTGAATGAATGTTACCACCACCAGTGTGGGATTGTGAAGTGAATGAATATTGGGTTTCAACATGTGCTTTGATTACTTTGTAAAAAGGCGCTATGTAAATCCAATTCATTTTTATAGGGTGTACTTGAAGCCTGGTACCCCATTTTCCATCCATAAATCCATCCATCTATTTTCTCTGCCGCTTGTCCTCATTAGTCATAGGTGTACAGAACTCAAAAATTTGTATTGTGCATGGTCACTGTTACGTCCCAAAAGGGGTCTAGAAGGACATTGGACGAACAAAAATCCATCCATCCATCCATCCATTTTCCACCGCTTTTCCAAAACACATAAGTGGTCATTAATGAATTTCCATTCCATTTTCTTCCGCTTATCCGGGTCGCG
>QODF01000581.1:0-10880 GCA_024372805.1 Oostethus manadensis | reverse complement strand
GGCCCATACATGAATATAATAAATAATAACTAAAAGCAGGTATGCCGTGAAATGCATTCCCTCCGAAAACTGGCTTGCTACTTTGGCTTTGTGCATGTTTTTGTGGAGCTTCCCTTGAATTGTATTGTATTGAATGTAATAATTTTCTATGATGAACTGGAAGGATGAGGTAAAATAACATTTCATAAAACTACCAATGAAAGGGTGGTAGTGATATTTTAGCAGCATGAATCAGTCAAACTTGAAAATACACTTTTGTTTCCACTCATTTTTATCATAACACGGCATTTATTATTCACGGTTGTCAGCACCTGGTGATTGATTTTGGTCTTGGTGGAATTGTCCCATGTCCATCCAGCCATGCCACTTGCTCTCTTGTCTTAAAACATAAATGAACGCGATGGTGTGACATGAAAGTACCGAAGAAATGGTTAAACAATGCTTTTTTTTTTTACCTTAAAGGGACTCAAAGAACTTTGCCACTATGAGCTCATTCACCTCCCGGTGACACAGCATCAGGAGCAACTGGGGGTTCGGCATCTTTCCAAATGGCTACTTTGAAATGGTCACGGAGGATAGAGGATTGAACTAGCAACATGCAAGTTGAAAAACGACCAGGCTATCGCCCCAGGAGCGTTGTGATGATGAATTGAGACACTGTATAATTCGAAAATCATCATAAGAATGCCTAGTTTATTTTTATCTTAAAATAGGGCATCTTTTGTACTGTATATATTTTGTATATAAAATATCGATGCTGTAATGATAGTGCGCTGCAAGGCCGCCGGGCAGGTGGGCTTTTTCTTTGTAGTGATGAGATCAGGGAGTTCATGCTGGCAGTTGTGCACGTTTAAATTGAGGTTACATAAAAGGAGTCACGCTTGAGGCTGCTCCTTCTCCGGCGACCATCACCGTGGCGACTGCACTCGTGGCGTTTACAATTAGCATTCTGTCGGACTAATCTGCAATTCAGTGTGTAGTAGACCACACAGATGCATGTTTTGGAAGCGACCTGACTTGCTCACATAGAACATATGCATTTTTTCTGCTAGATTTGTGCCGCTCCGAGTCATTTTCGATGATGTGTACTGTATATTCATGGCGATGCGGATGCCTGTAAAGCAAATCAGATTTAAACCACATCGGCCTTTATTTACCCATTTGCTCTGCTTTATTGTGCAAACAAACACACCCACATGTACACACAAACGGAGGTACACAAACACACTGCTGGCTCTCCGACCTGCCTGTGTGCTATAAAGGATGATGTTGACATAAGTGTAAGCGAGGTGGTACCATCAGAAAGAGGAATTGTTGCAAAGTGTGCCGAGGTTTCAACACAAAGCCAAAGCTCTCGCTGTATTTTGCATACATTATCCTTCCAGGGCGTGGCCTGTGCTGCCCGGTCATGCTCGAACCCCCCTCCCGCAGATGGAGAAGCTCTTCTATTATCACAGCTCTCCACTGCACCTCTGAGACCTCATCATCACCATATCTCACCCTTCATACATGCCTCACCCCGATCCCTTTCTGTGCTTTGCCAGGCTCTTTGCATCTCCAAAATCCATTGTGTGTGTGTGTGTGTGTGTGTGTGATTATCACTCCTCATGCTTATCTGTTTGTTTGCATTATCGGAGCACAGGTCTGCATTGTGTTGGAGCTACTGATTTGTGGTAGTGAGGTGTTCCTACGTTGAGTAGATGACAGGAGCTGCGTAGGGTGGAAGCGGGGACTGGAAAAAACCTGAAGCTTTGCAGGCAAATTTGGGTTTTTGATTGCTTTTTGGTGGTTTTTCAAATGCAACATTATCAGTGCTCTATTGTTTGTCCGAATCCTAATTTGGATGGTTGATGGCCATTCAAAGCTTCATTCAATGCATGAAATGTATCACTCCCCACAAAAACAAGGGACAAAATGAGGCAGTGTTTTATCTCTAGTTAGTTAATAATCTTGACTCTTGGGCCTGACCTGGTTACTGATACTGATCCACCTGCTTGTCTATATGTGCACTGATAACTGGGCCTGGGGTTAGATCATTTGCTATTGATCAGCCGGTTTGAATAGATGTGCAGCAGCAGGCCAGCAGGAAGGCCCATACTGAGGTAGACACGGACATCTTTGTTTGCACCCACAAGCCACCTGATCATTGAAAATTCCTTGCTTCTTCACGATCATTGCTGAAAAGAGCAATTTTCTACTAAGAAACACTAATCGACCCCTCCCAAACGGAACATGTTGAAATGGCGATAAACACAGAAAGTTGGCGGAACCTCTTCTTAGCTGCGCCTCCGCTACCTTCCAGGCATGCTTCGTGAATGGAAGCTAGCGGGGCTCGTGTGGTTGTGTGTGCAACTCGGGATGGATGAGTATTTTGTGTTTTACCGCTTTAATGTAAGGAACTTTTTACAACGCCCAATGACGGTTCTTCGGCAGGTTCTAATTTTGCTCCCCGCTCGTCTTCGCTACAGACAGACATTCTCACACACAGAACATCCTTCCGGCCTTCAAATGAAGAGCGGCGTTGGCCACATTTTCTTTAACTATGAACAATATATGCATGTCATGAAAAATATCCACCCATCCATTTTCTATAAATATCATATGGCTAAATCTTCCTTAATCACAAGGATGGGCAATCATTTGGTGAAAATTTTGTAGCAATGTGTGCATCCCTTCACCACGACAGACCGGTGCAGAGTCCGCATCACTGCAGATGCAGCACCAATCCGCCTGTCCATCTCATGATCCATCCTTCCATCACTCGTGAACAAGACCCCGTGGTACTTAAACTCCTCCACTTGGGGCAGGACCTCATCCCCGACCCGGAGATGGCACTCCAACCTTTCCCGGGCGAGAACCATGGACTCGGACTTGGAGGTGCTGATTCTCATCCCAGCCGCTTCACACTCAGCTGCGACCCGATCCAGTGAGAGTTGAAGGTCACAGCTCGATGAAGCCAGCAGGACCGCATCATCTGCAAAAAGCAGAGATCGGATCCTGCGGCCACCAAACCCTTTAGAACCTTTAGAAAGGTTAGCCAAGGTAGCCATTTCTCAGTCCTTTGATGTGTTGCATCAGTAAATGTCAGCATCTTTGCATTTATTTAACGGACCTTTTATTCACAACCCCGAAGTCACACACACTATACTGGTAAAAATAAGTGTACAATGTAAAAAATGCAATTCTAAAAAAAGACCCTACATGAAAAGTACGTTTTGTTGGGGCACATGAAAAATCCCGTCCCGGCATGATATGACTAAATAATAATTGAACTGACATTAAGAACGAAAGACATTTTTCAACTCAAATTTCCCCAAATATTCTACAGTGGCGCCTCGGTTAGCGTCTGCCCCGGTTAACATGTTTTTTGGTTATGTTTACGCCAATATTGTGCCTCAGTTTGTGCACATTTACCGGTTCTCGTCATGTTGCCAATGCGCCGCATGAGTCAAACTGTGTCCTTAATGTTGTTTTTGTTTTTCAATCACAAACAACAACAAACTGTTCTAACAAAATGACAACCGGAACCAGAAGTCCGCTATGTCGGCCGTCTGTGATGCCAGCAGTGGCTGACTCTCAAAGATGTTAACACAAAACACGTTTTTGGTCTTCATACTATAAATGCGCAATATTTTTTTGTGATTTTTGTCAAGTTGAGACCCACCAGTTAAGAATCACTGGTCAAAACTATTATGGCTGAACAATTTGGGAACATAACCAGTATCTCCAGTTGCTGTTGGCTTGAATGGCATTATTATGAAATAATACACCATGTAAAAACATTTGGGTCAGATGTGAAATAATTTCTAATTTAGACAGCAGATTTGTAGTTTGCAATGTTTCTGTAATGAGCAGTTAAAACAGAAAAAGACTGTATTAATTTGGTTTGTTCATGAATTCTAATAAACAGGCCTAGCCTATGTAAAGGGACAGCTTATAATAAATGTATGTAACATTGTTGGTCATGTCAAAATCATTTATGGCGTGGTGTTGGCCAAAAAAACAAAATGAACGTTAGAAAATATGAATCACAAATTGCAATTGCAATATTGAATGAAAGGAAAGTGCAGTTAAATTATTTTCCCAAATTGTTCATCCCTAGTTTTTTTAAGGTTTGCAGTTGGCATGCCAAAAACATTTGAAAAAATAGTTGGGTAATTATGCAATAAATAAACACATATTTTGAATCAAAGCCCTCACATGAATTTTTTTGAATTTTTTAAACCCGTTAACTCGGCCCAAAATTCTGAAATGTTGATACATTTGTGACCTACTCAAGTACAGTCATCTTGATTTGTGCAAACTTCACTCTATCATGGTTTTTCACAAATATACAGTATTAATACATCATGCGGTTTTGTTGTTGAAATCAGTTCATCAAAATGTGCGTATTTAAGCAATTATTATTTTTTTCTAAATTAAGCATTTCCAAGCATACAAATGGCTCTATGAGCTAAAATACAAAATAAGCATTGAAAAAGACATTAACATAGAACACTAAACTAGTCACTAGGTGTCTGTTATATTAAGGGAATCACATTGATCGCGGAGAACATACTTTTATAGCAGGTTTGAATTATCCCACAACGGGTACAATAATCCCGATGAAAAAAAAAGTTGAACAAAAACAAGGGTATGGCTGTAATCCACTCCAAGATAAAACTCAACTCTGAACCCAGGATGTCCCTTCCGGGCAGTCGTTCATTTCGCTTCCCTAGGGAAGACATTCATAGCAACACATGGAAGCACAAGTCCTATTTATATCTTGTATGGCTTATTTACTTGTATTATGTCTACTATATTCCATAATATGAGCATGCTTCTACGCTCTATGAAAATATTCCTATAATAAATAAGGAATACTTCTTCTTTTCCTTTGGGCTTATCCCTTCAGGGGTCGCCACAGCCAATCAATTGCCTCCATCTAACTCTGTCTTCTGTATCCTCTTCTCTTGCGCCAACTACCTTCATGTCCTCTTTCTCTACATCCATAAACCTCCTCTTTGCTCTTCCTCTAGGCCTCCTGCCTGGCAATTCAAAACTCAGCATCCTTCTACCAACATATTCACTATCTCTCCTCTGGACATGTCCCAACCATCTCAGTCTGGCCTCTCTGACTTTATCTCCAAAACCTCTAACATGTGCTGTCCCTCTGATGTGCTCATTCCTGATCCTGTCCATCCTGGTCACACCCAAAGAGAACCTCAGCATCTTCATCTCTGCTACCTCCAGCTCTGCCTCCTGTCTTTTCCTCAGCGGCACTGTCTCTAAACCAAACAACATGGCTGGTCTCACCACAGTTTTGTACACCTTTCCTTTCATTTTAGCTGAAACTCTTCTATCACACATCACACCCGACACTTTTCTCCACCCATTCCAGCCTGCCTGCACACGCTTCTTCACCTCTTTTCCACACTCTCCATTGCTCTGGACTGTTGACCCTAAGTACTTAAAATCCTCCACCTTCTTTATCTCTTCTCCCTGTAACCTCACTCTTCCACTTGGGTCCCTCTCATTTACACACATGTACTCCGTCTTCATTCCTCTCCTTTCCAGGGCAAACCTCCACCCCTCAAGCTTCTCCTCCACCTGTTCCCTGCTCTCACTACATATCACAATGTCATCTGCAAACATCATAGTCCATGGAGATTCCTGTCTAACCTCGTCCGTCAGCCTGTCCATCACCATAGCAAACAAGAAGGGGCTCAGAGCTGATCCCTGATGGAGTCCCACCTTCACTCGGAACTCCTCTGTCACACCTGCAGCACACCTCACTACTGTCTTACAGTCCTCGTACATGTCCTGCACCGCTCTAACATACTTCTCTGCCACTCCAGACTTCCTCATACAATACCACAGTTCCTCTCTGGGCACCCTGTCATAAGCTTTCTCCAGATCTACAAAAACACAATGCAGCTCCCTCTGACCTTCCCTGTACTTCTCCATCAACATCCTCAAAGCAAATACTGCATCTGTTGTACTCTTTTTTGGCATAAAACCGTACTGCTGCTCACAAATGCTCACGTTTGCCCTTAGTCTAGCTTCAACTACTCTTTCCCATAACTTCATTGTATGGCTCATCAGCTTTATTCCTCTGTAGTTGCCACAACTCTGCACATCTCCCTTGTTCTTAAAAATGGGCACCAGCACACTTCTCCTCCATTCCTCAGGCATCTTCTCATTATCTAAGATCTTGTTAAACAACCCGGTCAGGAACTCTACTGCCACCTCTCCTAGACACTTCCATACCTCCACAGGTATATCATCAGGACCGAGTGCCTTTCCATTCTTCATCCTCTTCAATGCCCTCCTCACTTCTTCCTTACTAATCTTTGCTACTTCCTGGTCCACAACAGTCACCTCTTCTACTCTTTGTTCTCTTTCATTTTCCTCATTCATCAACTCTTCAAAGTACTCTTTCCATCTTCCCATGACACTACTGGCACCTGTCAATACCCTTCCATCCTTATCCTTCATCACCCTAACCTGCTGCACGTCCTTCCCATCTCTGTCCCTCTGCCTTGCCAACCTGTATAGATCTTTCTCTCCCTCCTTGCTGTCCAACCTAGCATACAAGTCATCATAAGCCCCTTGTTTGGCCTTTGCCACCTTTACTTTCACCTTACGCTGCATCTCTCTGTACTCCTGTCTACTCTCTTCAGTCCTCTCAGTGTCCCACTTCTTCTTAGCTAACCTCTTACTCTGTATACACTCCTGCACCTCCTCATTCCACCACCAAGTCTCCTTATCTACTTTCCTTCCAGATGACACACCAAGTACTCTCCTACCTGTCTCCCTGATCACAGTAGCTGTAGTTGTCCAGTCATCTGGAAGGACTTCCTGGCCACCCATAGCCTTTTTCAACTCCTTCCTAAAAGTCACGCAACACTCCTCCTTTTTCAGCTTCCACCATTTCGTCCTCTGCTCTGCCTTTACCCTCTTCATCCTTCTCACCACTAGAGTCAACCTACACACCACCATCCTATGCTGTCTGGCTACACTCTCACCTACCACTGCTTTGCAGTCACTGACCTCCTTCAGGTTACACCTTCTACACAAGATGTAGTCTACCTGTGTGCTCCTACCTCCACTCTTATAGGTCACCCTATGTTCCTGTCTCTTCTGGAAGAAAGTATTCACTACAGCCATTTCCATCCTTTTTGCAAAGTCGACCACCATCTGTCCTTCAGCGTTCCTCTCCTGGATACCAAACTTGCCCATCACCTCCTCATCATCTCTGTTTCCTGCACCAACATGCCCATTGAAGTCCGCACCAATGACAACTCTCTCACTTCTAGGGATGTTCTGCATCACTTCATCCAGGTCTGACCAGAATTTCTCTTTCTCCTCCATCTTACATCCTACCTGTGGAGCATACCCACTAACAACATTGAACATCACACCTTCGATTTCTAGCTTCAGGCTCATCACTCTATCTGACACTCTTTTTACCTCCAGGACGTTGCTAGCAAACTCCTCCTTCAAAATCACCCCTACTCCATTTCTCTTCCTATCTACACCATGATAGAACAGCTTGAACCCTGCTCCTAAGCTTCTAGCCTTGCTACCGTTCCACCTGGTCTCCTGGACACACAATATGTCTACCTTCCTTCTCTGCATCATGTCAACTAATTCTCTACCTTTTCCTGTCATAGTTCCAACATTCAAAGTCCCAACTCTTAGTTCTAGACTCTTAGCATTCCTCTTCTCTCTCCTCCTACGGACACACCTTCCTCCTCTCCTTCTTCGGCCAACAGTAATCCAGTTTCCACCGGCACCCTGTCGGTGAACAGCACCGGTAAATAAGGAATACTGCTTTGTGTAAATTCAAGTATCACAGTAGTTATTTCTGATGATGTTTTCAATATACTTATGGTTTCACTAATTGCACAGTAAATCGTTCCAATGGATATGGTTCATGTTGAACACATTTGTGAAGTTCGGTTGGTCAGTTCTTCCTCAATTTGCAATTGAAATGCTGGTCGACACAATGCAATGGAAACAAAAAGGCTGGCCAAGAAGTTCATTGGACCGGCATGTTTTCTGTTTGGTCGTGACATAAAACTGATGCCGTCCAGCAGGATGCCAAAGAAAGAAGCAAAGTCATGGCAGTGCACCCAGCAAATAAAAACAGAATTGGCTAGATTTATCTTCAGCAACACATGTGACAGGCTGATCACTAGGCCTGATAGCACAGAGCCTGTTTGCTAAAGCATGGTCAAATCCAGATATCTGGGCAGCAGCCACTTGAAAGAGCAGAGTTGATTTATTTCAGCATTTCCTCACCTTGCACACTCATGATCACACTACAAAGTGCAGTTCAGCCAAGGCCTAAGTGCTAGGCTTACCTTGAAAGCCTCACAAATTGAGCGTTTTCGCTATCTGAACACTCACACGAAGCGACACGGTGTGTTTGTGTAGGGTTCTGTTCCAATTATGTTAGTGGACCTGAATTAAGAGCTTTTTCTTTTAACAGTCATGAGTTGGTCTTCTGGGGCTGCTTTATCAAGTCAAATACCTTGATTGCAGAGTAAATACTATGTGTAGATTTGTTTCCACAGAATTGCAAAAGCAGCAAACTACTGCTTCAGGGCATGTAAAGTGTCTCAAACTCACTGTCCTGATCAGTTCAAACGTAGCGATGTATGCATAATTATTAGGGATAATTCTTACGGGCTTTTGACCGATAGCAGATACGGTGGAATCCCGGGATACGAATGCCCCGCAATAAGAACAATCTGAGATACAAAAATATCTTTCAGATTTTTTTTTCCCGTCGGCTTAAGAAAACGTGTTCACTTTACGCAAGTTTGTCAATCTTACCAAAACTTCTTTTTTTCTGAATTTTCCTGACCGTATTTTAAAACATACAGTCTACAAACAGACTTAAACAGCTGGACAATTTTGCTGTCAAACATGTCGGGTTTCCTGTCATCATTGACGGCGGTCAGTCTCGTTGTCAGTCGGCTGTTCAGCAATGATGCCGGCTTTTGCAAAAGCTCGGACAAGAGTTAAAGCAGAGACACAATCCATTCACATATGGTGGCGTAACTCTTCTGGCGATCGGCAAAAATGTTCTTTTGCAGCCTACCGGTAGGATACCTACTGGAGGCATGGCAGAGGTAAGTGTACGTACTGTACGTATTACGTAATGTTCTCTGATTAGTTCATCGCTGCCAGTGTACATACTTTACTGTAGTGGCCCCTGTAAAGCAGGGGCCACTTTCAACACCCCGGGAGCCCCAGGCCGCCCCAGACACAGCTGCCGCGGGCCATCGTCTTCCCCGACACCAGAGGCAGGCGCCCCTATGAGGGCCCATGGGTTTTCCCTCCCCAACAGAACCCTGTCAACCTCACCCCCAGTGCTCACACCAAACCCTGTTCCCACACTCACACATGCCAACACGCATACACCCACACACCTACATTTTCACATATGCACCTGGATGTGCCACCCCCCCAATGCAGCGTGCAGCACCACCGCAAACTCCCTCAAGACACGTGGCCATACCACCGTACCTGGCCGCCGGGAATCCCACAGCCACAGTCCTATGCACACGAGCGCGCAGACGCACACACACACGCACACACACACACACGACGGCACCCTCCCACCATTGCAGCCGACTGAGACCCGGAGCCGAACCGCCCCACTCCGCCCCAGGGAACGTCCAATAAAACAAGGGTTAAATAGGACTCTCTAATCTCCGACCCCCCACCCAACTAAGAGTGTTATGAGGTGTGAGATGTGTGTGTGTGTGTAGGCAGTTAAAATTGAGTAGCCGAAACTGCGTGACACCATGGTCAGAACTACATCGCTGGCTGAGCACGACTGAGTAGTTCTGCCCACCAGGTGACACGAGTTCTGCCACCCCACAAATGAATGTGAGGTGTCTGTGAGTCTATGTATAGTGAGTAAGTGTAATTAAAACTGGGGAGTTTGCGGCCCCCAGGGCACCACAAAAGGAGGTCATGTTTGTGACCCCCCCTGCCACACCCCCTAAGATCCTATGTGCTTGTTTGCAGGGAGTGGGCGGGCGAGGGCCCAAGGGATAATAGGACTGGGAGGAAAAAAAAAACATTTTTCCCCTCCCAGAGGATGAGCCAATAGGCAGTAGGAGATCCCGGCAGCCCGCACCCCCGAACACCACTACAGTCATCCCCTCCCCGTATCCGAGAGGAACACGGGCAACACACCCCACCACTCGGAGAGGCAGCAACCCCCCAGGCACAGTCACACACCTCACCCCCACTACTGCCCCCAGTGCCCACACCACTGTTAAATTCTCTGCACCCAACGTACACAGAAACACACACTCACACCAGCACTCGCGCACACAAACCCAAACCGGCCCAACCCAGGTCCTCCTAGGTACCAATCTGGCACCAGGACGCGCACCCATCCACCCCCGCAGCAGCGAGTCCGGGCCAACCTAGATTCCCCCGGGGGTCAGATAGGCCCCCACTTCCACACCCGGGTATAGGCAGCCCCGGAACCTAGGGCCCAGGAATGCCGCCCCACCCACACCCAGGCCCCACCCCATGGCCTCCCGCACCACCACCAACCGGTCGCCTCGGGACCAGACCTACCCCAGCCTCAATAAAGATAAACACCGGTCCCCCGCAGAGCAGCTCAGCCTGGCCCCCCTCCCCAAGGCACCACCAGCGGCCCGTATTCCCCTGGCACCTCCGCCAGCCGCCCAACTGAAGTGAGTGAAGTGAAAGAGCTAATCACCGGGGACCAGAGTGAATGAGATTGGTCCAATTGATTGTTTAAAGAGCTAGACATTGTCTCACAAGAGCTATGATCTAAGAAAAGGTTCCTAAATTGGTTCATACTTAGATTGGCTTTTGTTTTCCAATTCATGAGAATAGTTTTC
>QODF01000485.1:0-10352 GCA_024372805.1 Oostethus manadensis | reverse complement strand
GGAACCTTGAATGTTGAAGACAATGCACAATAGATACTCTTATCACCGATGTACGGATTCATTGATAATTCCTTAATGTTTTGGGGTTGAAATACAAAAATATTCACATTCGGGCACACAGTATATTATGTATTTTTGGTCTTAAGCATTTTTAACTGCAATACAAGACATAACCCATTGTATACTAGTATACATACTCGATTGATAGTCTTATAAACATAAACGAGCGAGACTGGGCCGCCATTGGAAGTGTTCTCGCGCATGCTCCATAACATGCCAGGGCTGCAGCCGAACTGGCAAGCTGGGTGAGCCGAGAATGACGGGCGGCACATGTTCTACATAGCTAGCGTGAACGCCAACATTTTGGAACGTCTTTGGATTGATTTCAAGAAAGGTGCAAAACCTGACCAGCCATGAACCAGGAATAAAATAAAAATACAAAGCTTCCCTTTTTGTGTGTTGCCTTGGAATGATCAAACCGTTTCTGTCCTTTCCCCAATTGTTAAAGTCAAATCACTCACCCTTTAAGCCACGTTTGACGTCTTTTTCGCGTGAGAGGCTAAAAGAGGTGACGACCCAACTCCCCAGTAATGCATGTGGCTGCAGAGCAGTTTTAAGTCATAAAAACGACCACTAGGTGGCAGAAATGCATTTGATAAGAGCCCGGCAAAGATCATGTGAATGGAAAAAAACACACAAGAGAGCAAGGAGGAATTGGAGGAGTGTCAGATGCAGAAGGTTTGGGGGAATTTGTATGCATGTGCACACAGACACAGTTCAGTTCTAAATGTGCAATTTGCAAATCGTTCATGGCGTTATTTTTGTAAATAAATTGTTATGATGAAAACAACCCTTTTTTGTGTTGTTTATGTTTACATGTTTGAGCTGTCACAAAAGCAAAAATGTTTGTGCCAAAGTGAAAGTTATGCTTGAAATGTACGTTTTCACAAAAAGATGCTTTTCTCCCTTTTTTAGTCGGAAACTGATATTTTCCTGAAACACACCTACCATATGTTCTACTGCTTATCACTAAAAAATGAAAAGATGTAAATACAAACGTTTTTCTGATGAAAGATGACACTCTAATCTTTCTTTTGGTAGGCTCCATGTTTATATAACCATAGAACACAATATTTTGTGTGCCTTGAAATATCAGTCAAAATAATCTAAAATGGGGTTGTCTTTTGAAAAACCACCCTTTTCCACATGTTTTGCCAAAACACACAGAAACACACTTGTGGAGTTAATCACGTGATTGGCTGACAACTTCTACAATGACGATTCCAACGCCACATTTTTTCTTGGCTTTTGAGGTGTTTATATTTCACTGAATACATAAAATGCAATGCAGGATGTCAAGAGTTGTGCCACACACACACACACACACACACACACACGCACACACACGCACACAGTGGATGTACCTGTGAGCAGTCAGGCTGAATTACACGCTCTTCATGTCATTTTAGGTGCACAAGAGAAAGCTGCAAACAAGCACTATAAATGACATTATGATTTCGATTCTCTACCCCCCTCCCCCCACCCCAAAAGCCTGCAAGTGAGTGTGGAGGAGATGCCATATTCTTTATTCAAGGAGCACAATGGCTAATGAATGCATGTTGTGCAGCACGCAGAGAGAGGAGAGCGGGAATGCTCAGTTTTGCTGGAGGGTGGGTGGGTGGGGGATAGTCTTGTTAGCGACTCTTCCCAGCGGAGCGACGTCGTTGACTTACACACACTCACTTTGAGACTGCAGCAAAGTTGCAATAAGACAGAAATGGAAGGATGTTTTCCTCCGAGGAGTTCTCCGCTTTCTTGGTTCTCCCCCTTTTTCCGACCCGCTTACTAATTAATTTCTCCCTCTTTGTTATGGATAAACTGACTCCGTGGTTAGCTACTGTCCGAACTTTCAATCCAATCGTGAAATTTGGTACACGCCTTTCGAAGACTGGCAAGCGCGTGCGGGTACATCCGACCGGTAGGAGGCCTCGGGCTGACTCATGACGCGTTGCAGAGACTATGTCTCTCAACTGGTCTGCGAACGCCTTGGATCTGCCGGGAGGAGCTGAACGAAGTGACCGGGGAGAGGGAAGTCTGGGCTTCCCTGCTTAGGCTGCTGCCCCCACTACCAGAAGAAAATGGTATGGATGGAACCTTAAGTGACTGACAAGCACGTCTGTAAAGTTCTAACAAAAACATGGCCGCCATCAAGTGGGACTTGGCATTAGTCCATAAGTCAATGGTCATTTGTTTATGCGTCCATCTATTCACCTTCTATTGCTTATCTGAGATAGGGTTGCAGGGGTAGCAGCCTAATCCAGAAAGGCAAGACTTCTTTCTCGGTGGATCCGGAGCATTCCCAGGCTAGTTAGGAGACTTAGTCACTCCAACCTTAAGTCCGGGATGCCCTAATCACCTTCCCAGGAAAGTGTCTGGTAGGCATCTGGTCGGGATGCCTGAGCCAACTCATCTAGCTCCTCTTAATGCAAAGGAGCAGCACTTCTACTCTGAGTTACCCACGACCTTGTCCTTTCGGTCTCTACCCAAAGCTCATGACCATAGGTGAGGCACATAGATCGACCCGTAAATTGAGAGCTTTGCCTTTCGTTTCAGCTCTCTCTTCACCACAACGGACTGATGCTGAGGTACTTAACTTCTCCACCTGGGGAAGGATCTCATCCCCAGGCCGGAGATGGCATGTCACCATTTTCCGAGCGAGAACAATGGACTTGTTCTGAACTGGTTTGAAGATCTTGGCCTGATAAAACCAGCAGGACCACGTCATCTGTAAAAAGCAGATACCTAATCCTGCAGCCACCAAACCGGAGCCCCTCAACACCATGGCTGTGCTTATCAATTCTGTCCACAAAAGTAATGAACAGAATTGGTGACAAACGCCAGCCTTGGCAGATTTCAACCCTAACTGGAAACAACTCTAGTTTATTGCCGGCAATGTGGACCAAACTGACAGTGGTCATACGGGGAGCGAACTGCCTGAATTAGGTGGTCCGCTATTCCATACTTGCGAGTACGAATCCCTTCTCCAAGTCCACAAAACAGATGTGGACCGGTTGGGCAAACTCCCATGCACCCTCCAGGACCCTGCCAAGAGTGTAGAGCTTGAAAATCACACTACTCCTCTTGAATCGGAGATTCAGCTATCTGGCGTATCCTCGTCTTCAGGAGCCCTGAGTAGACCTTTCCAGGAAGGTCTATTCCACACTCCAGTCCCCACCTCTTATCCCCCCTCTTAAAGACCACCAACCCGGTCTGCATTTGTCTAATCATTAGAAAACGTTGTCAGAATCAGAACAATTTGTTGATGTTGATGTTTACTTGACTGCCTTGAGCATAATACACCAACTGCACTTTATTTCCTGAAATGTTTGAAAAATTAGGTTCTGAAAAAAGTAATGTAAAAAAAAATATGGGATCAAAAATCATTATTATGAGAAGAAAATTTACAAGAAGAATGTTAAAATAGTTGGGGAAAAAAAAGAGCACAACAATTGTGAGAAAATTGTAAATCTATGAGAAAAGTCATACATTTACGAGAATACAGTCATATAATTATGACAATAAAGTTGGAAATTTGCGGAAAAAGCATGTTAAATTTCGAAGATAAAGTTGTAAATTTGCGACAATTTTTTTTTTAATATTTCCGGAATAAAGTCTTAAATTTGCGAGAAAAAAAACATGTAACATTTTGAGAATAAACTCATAAATTTGTGAGAAAAAACATTTAATATTTTTAGGCAAAAGTTGTAAATTTGCTAGAAAAATCATGTTATATTTAGAGAATAGATTAGTAAATTTGCAAAAAAATATAATATTATATATATTGTAATATAATATTTTGAGTATAAAGTCATAAATTTGGGTCAAAAAACTTTTTTAGAATAAAGTTGTAAATTCCTGAGGAAAAAGTGTGTAATATTTCAAGAAAAAAGCTGTAAATTTGCGACCAAAACATTGAATATTTTGATTACAAAGTCATGAATGTGGGACAAAAAACTTGTGTTATAGTAAATAGTAAATTTAGTATATTTATATAGTAAATTTGCAGAATAACCCAGTATTATGGGAAAAATATTCTCATTCTCATATTACCAGAATAAAATGGTAAATCTGAGATTTTCAGAATATAGCCATACATTTGCAAAAAAAAATGTTTTCCTCGTAAATATAAGACTTTGACATGTGTCCATGCAGATCTACTAAGCACCAAATGTTGTGGTAATTTGTCCTGAAGTTACAGTGAGTGTTTTCTAGAGTCCAGCGCCACCATGTGGTGTATTTGTCCGAAAAGTAATAGCACAGGGCGACACTGTAGGGGTGCAAAATTTGCCCACCTTTTTTTCGCCCACATGCGAGTATGCTTTATAAAGGGCTGTGGAGACGTAGGCTGACATTAAATCCATAAGTGCTGACCTACAGATAAAGCGGGCATATGTTGACATTTATATATTTGTTTTAAATGGAAATATGAAAGGAACATGCTCTTGTTAGTGTCTGCATGCTTTTGGTGACACAGCATGCACCCTTCCTGTGGCCACCATGACAGTTTTTGACTTTTAGTTGTTTACCGGCAGTGAAATAAGAGGATTTGGCCCGCATAAACGCACATTAAAAATCACCATAATAACAGCAAAAAAGAATCATCCTCTCAGTTATAGCCTTTTTTCTTGTGCAATTGACATCAAAACCACCACAGAGACATTTAGCGGCTTTGCGCTTGAGCTGCAAAAAAAACGAGCTTTAGTGCTTGTAAGCGTGGGTTTATTAGTCAAGCTTTTGTGGGTGAGGAATAAAGCGCGATCGAACCGTCGCAAAAATGTTGCAAGGCAGCTCGGAGGTGCCTCAGGTCGCAATTCCAAACGGGACAAAGCTTAGAACAATACTACAGGACACGGTGATCTGGTATGAGTGAAATGAGCAGAGGAACTTCAGTCAGCATGCCTGACTTTGCTCGTTGTACCAATTTCCGTTTTTTTTGTCCACCTTTTTATAGCAATACAGTGGAACTCAGGGGAACCTCGGTTATTGATCACCCTGGTTAGCGTGTTTTTCGGTCGACGTTAAAAGTTACGGCAAAATTTTGCCTCGCGTTGCGTACATTTTCCAGTAAGCGTACACTTTGGCACGCGTCGCCAACACACCGCACGTTCTTAATGTGTTTTTAATTGCAAAACGTCCTCGTTAACTCCTTGTTAATACACTGGAACGGGGAAAAAAGTCATCTCCGCGTGCCTGTTAGTGATGTCACCAGAGGTTGACGCTGTAGTTCTTTATTTTTACACCACAAGTCTTCAAAATGTTAACACAAATGATGAAAGAAAGATATAACTTTCTGGAACGCATTCATTGTATTCACATTATTTCTTATGGGGAGCGTTGTTTTGGTTAAAGTCTCACCTTTGGGAACGGATTAATGACGCTAACCAAGGTTGTACGGTACTTGGGAAAGCTACAACCACCAGTCCAACAAGTGAGTCCTAAATTAGGGTTGATCGTATCTTGGCAACCAAAAATGGTACGCAGGGGTGTCATAATGAGCCGCCCCTCAAAGAATACGAACCTCAGACTTGATCCCCAGAACAACAGCTTCTTATTGCAAGCCAATAGTCTGCTTTGCTTTTGCTGGAGCCCTGGTTAGCTTGCACACTGCAAATGTTGAGTATTTTGCTCTATCACACTTAATCCAAGGGACTAAACTACGTTTTACGTAACGGTGCAGCTGCTTTTAAAACATGCAATATACTGTATAAAATGACTGACTACATTTTTCTACTTTCTTTATCTCACAGAGATGCAACTTACACAACGTTAAAGCGTTAAATCGTGTTATATTGTTTTACCGAAAAATGCTGTTTCTTTCGCCGGGAGCGACAGAATCTCTGCGCAGCAAAAAAAAGTTCATATATCAGCTACATATCCACCTGTGATCGGCCCAATTTATCTGCGTCGGACTCAGAGTAGAGTCTTATTCTTTTCTCTCATTAGATCTACTATATTGGGTAATACTGTACAAGTGTAAAGGTGACTATAGGTGTGTTATTTCATGTCTACAGGGCTCTGTTCAGCCATCCATTTTCCATGCTGATTCTAAAGGGTTAGCTGCCCTAACCCAAACCTTATGCGGATAATCCTAATCCCTAACCCTAACCCTATGCCGTTTACCTTAACCCCCTAATCTTAACTCCCTAACCCTCTAACCCCCTAACACAAACCTAATGCCACTTACCTTAACCCCCTAACCCTAACACCCTAAACCAAACCCTATTCCGCTTTCCTTAACCCCCTAGCCCCCTAACCCAAACCCTATGCCGTTTACCTTAACCCCCTAACCCTCCAACCCAAACCCAAACCCTATGCCACTTACCTTAACCCCCTAATCTTAACTCCCTAACCCTCTAACCCCCTAACACAAACCTAATGCCACTTACCTTAACACCCTAACCCTAACACCCTAAACCAAACCCTATTCCGCTTACCTTAACCCCCTAACCCCCTAACCCAAACCCTATGCCACTTACCTTAACCCCCTAATCTTAACTCCCTAACCCTCTAACCCCCTAACACAAACCTAATGCCTCTTACCTTAAGACCCTAACCCAAACCCTATGCCGCTTATCCTAACCCACTAACCTTAACCCCCTATGGTTTGCGGGGGGTATAATGGTACACCCTGGACTGGTCGCCAGCCATTGGCAGGGCACCATTCACACTCACGTGTATGCCTTTTGGTAGGTATGAGTCACCAATTAACATAATATGCTTGTTTTTTTGGAAAGTGGCAGGAAACCGGTATACCCGGAAGGTAAAACCCAAGCAAACAGAGAACTAGAGGGCTCTAACACTGTAATTTTAAACATATCTGCAAGGTTGTAACCAGTTTTGTCCTAATGAATTCCATTTCTAACTAAATTAAATGACCTTACATTCACTTATCACGCTTGGGTCTGGAACCAAAGGAACGGCGGTAAACGAGGGATTCCTAACGTTTTGTGGCTCGCCATATATTCACCTACATGAAAAAGTTGTAAAGCGCCATTGCACACGGGCGTCATGCAGTCGTACGCGTCAACATCAGATATTTCAGTGGGCTGTCGCCGCAGTTATTACATGTCACCGAAACCAGCAAATCACTTCACAGTCATTTAACCTCTCGGCTCTTAGATCTCCCATTAATCCAGCTTCATGCGCACGCACACACACACACACACACACACGCGCGTGCGCGGTGAGCAATGGCCCCCGTGGCTGAATGGGTGGTCTTTTAACAGCCTGAAAAAATGACTTATCGTGCTAATCAGAGTGCTACGATGGAGAGGAATCATTATCTGAAAGCAAGTCGTGCTAATTGAACATTGCCTATCCTCCTAATGTATCCATACTGTGTGTGTGTGTGCACGCGTGTGTGTGTGTGAGTGCAATTACACGTGCGCACACACAATCCCATCATGTCTGTCCAAGCTGAGCATTCCATCCAATATGTGGTGGGTAAGTGCTCTTTGTTCCCAAAAGAGAGAGGTGAAAATGTGGCAAACCCGACTGTGCTATCATGTGGTGGTGATATGTTGCTGGTAAAATGGGGAAAAAGTGCAGTTTTGTGGCGAAATGTTGAGCTTTCATTGTAGAATATGCACATTTTCTTTCCAAAAATGGGTAGTATTTTTTGTCAAGTTCAAATATACAACCTTTGGTACTTAAAGGGGACTTGTTATGCTCTTCTGACCTGTAAATGTTGTTACAATTCTCGCTTTAAACGCGTCATGTAATGAGCTTGGCACATTTGGAAGTGAGCCCTGGATGGTTCTGAGCGCCGACGTCCCGCAACCCAGACTTCCTTCTGGAGGCAACGTTGAGCAATGGCTCCCAGGAAATGTTTGCCCGGGTGTAAGGGAGAGCTCGTTTTGCATTTTGTTTAGCTTTACTAAAGAGGCAAGCATCAGGCAGAAGTGGTCAAAGTTGCTGATTCCCATCCAGCATGAGAAAAATATGTATATATTATCCTTGCAGGTTATAAAAGGTCATCTTTAATGTAGTGTGTTTGTGGAAACAAAGAGCATTTTTTGCTGAAAATGTTGTTTTTTTGGCAAATGACTTACTTTTGTGTCATGTATATATTTTTATCTATACAGTTTTGTTGCCGAATATGGCGGTGTGGGGGAAAACACAGCATTTTTGTGGCTAATTTAAAAAATCCCTGATATGACAGTTTTTATGCAAAATGTTGTGTTTTGGAGGAAATTATGTGGTGGTTTATGTAATTTGGGCAATGTTGGTTGGAAAAACATGGCAACATGTTTGCAGGAGCACAATTTAGCAACTAGCTTACCATAAGTCTTTGACCGTTTCTGACCATATGTATGCTAGTGTGTCTTCCATAGCATTTTCAGCAGAACCCACAGGGGATGCCGCAAATGCCTCTGTGGATAGAATGGCTTAACGACGCCCCATCCTGCCGGGGGTGGGGTAGCAGTAATATGTACACGTGCGCTGCAGGGAGATTTTGTAGCCTGCATATCAGGTGATGGACTTTCCCAAGAGTGGACCTCTCCAGCCGAGTGGATTGACCTCGAGCAATTTATTAGCCTCGCCGCTCACATCCATCACGTCCTCGCCCTCAGGGACGCGCCCGCGCACACACACACACACCCACGTGCACACACACAATGCAGCCTCTAGTGAGAGTCTTCTCGCAGCTTTGGCTTCATTTTGGTTTCCATTAGTGATTTCTACCATCAGACTGCAGTTTCTTCTCATGTGTGTTGTCTGTGCAGTTTAGTATCGTTTGCCACCGATACCGATCATCCATGAGTGAGAACGTCTGATACCGATCACATGGATTTGGCTGTATCTTTTTCAGTGTATTTATGATGAGTGCTGTTGGCCACGGCCGCCATTGGATAATTGCAAATTGAGAAAGTTAGATGGAAATAATAGCCACTTCCTTGTGGTACAAAAACAAGCTCCAAACTAACCACACTGCTTGTTTTAAAAACCAAATCTCGCTCTGCTGAAAAGTTACATTTGACGTTCGAATACGAGAAGCTTGTTGGATAATGTTCATGTTTGTGACTTTCTAAATACAGTTTTTTTTAACCATTATTAGAGCCCCGTTGATATAAAATAACACCCCTATAGTTATCCTTATTTTTATGTAGTAGAAATAACATAATTCCAAGCTTTAATTATGTGGCTTGTTGTCATGTGCACAGCGTTAAATAGTGTTTATAATTAATATTACCTTGTTTTTACACTTACTCTGCTTTTGTGTGGTCTTGTACTTTTGCTGCTTTAAACCTGGGATTTCCCCTTTATGGGAATCTTAAAATATGCCATCTCAGAGAAATACAGTAAGAGACTCACACTCCCCCGGTGGCTGTTGCCTCATTAATGTGATGTTACTGACACCTGGAGGTCAGCGTAGAACACAACTCTACTGCCATTGTTTATGGTCGAGATCGGACTCGCCATGCACTTCAGTCGCTTTATGGACTTGCAGCAAACGCTCACACAGGAGCTGCTGTCGGGCACACGTCACATCCCATGCCCCGCCTCTTAAAGGCGCGCGCAACAAGCCACAGATAATGTTTTTCCCTTTTTATCATGTGTTTTTAGCAGTTTGGTTGAGTTGGCCGCACCTCAGTTCGGAATGGTGAAACCAATATAAGCCATGTGAAAGTTTTTGTGGAAATTGACATTTTTATTACATAATTTTGCAGACTAAACCGTTTTGGTGGTTAAATATTGTTTGTTGTTCAATTTAGCGTTTTGTGCATGGCATAACTCTGTTTACCTGATACAAGATACAGTTTTTTCCATGAAATAGTGTTTTGGATAAATACATGAAATATCAGTTTTGTATTTCTTCTATAGAAAAACACTATTTCTTGTGGCTAGCTATATTTCCTCGATATAACATGCAAGTGTTTGTTGCAGAATTTTGTGGCAGCCTAAACCATTTTTGGTGGTTAGATATTTACTTTTCATGACAAACTGTTATATTTTAACATTGTTTTTCAAAACATCTGGTCTGGCGCTCAATATAATATTTTTTCCATTCCATTCCATTCCATTTTCTTCCGCTTATCCGGGTCCGGGTCGCGGGGTAGCAGTTTCAGTAGGAAAGTCCAGACTTCCCGGTCTCCGGCGACCTCTTCCAGATCCAAAGGGAACACACCAAGGCGTTCAGAGGCCAGCTGTGAGACATAGTCCTTCCAGCGTGTCCTAGGTCTTCCCGGGGGGCTTCTCCCGGCTGGGCATGTCCGAAACACCTCACCAGGGAGGCGCCCGGGAGGCATCCGGACTAGATGCCCGAGCCACCTCAACTGACTCCTCTCGAT
>QODF01000488.1:0-10786 GCA_024372805.1 Oostethus manadensis | reverse complement strand
AAACTTTTTGTTCCAAATCCAAATCTACATGGCCCTGTGTGAAAAAGTGATCGACCCTCAAACCTAATAACTGCTTAGGCC
Organism: Oostethus manadensis; assembly: GCA_024372805.1. Lineage (NCBI taxonomy): Eukaryota > Metazoa > Chordata > Actinopteri > Syngnathiformes > Syngnathidae > Oostethus > Oostethus manadensis. The sequence goes on along the minus strand of QODF01000488.1, from coordinate 10,705 downwards.
TGACTTTCTCCTTCGGGATTTTTGGTAGATGGCAAAATGGTTCCATTTATCACAGCAAGACTTACGAGTCGTGAAGCAGCAAAACAGCCCCGGACCATCACACTACCACCGCCGTAGTTTACTGTTGGTATGTTGTTCTTTTTCTGAAATGCTGCATTACTTTTATGTCAGATGTAATGGGAAACACTTTCTAAAAAAGTTCAACTTTTGTCTTGTCAAACCACAGAGTATTTTCCCAAAGGTCTTTGGGATCATCAGGATGTTTTCTGGCAAAATTTTTTTTTCTTTTTGCTCAGCAGTTGTTTTTGTTTTGGAACTCTGCCTTGCAGGCGTTTTTTGCCCAGTGTCTTTCCTATGGTGGAGTCATGAACACTGACCTTAACGGCAACTGAGGCCAGCAGTTTTTTGGATGTTGTTGTGGGGTCTTTTGTGACCTCTTGGATGAGTGGTTACTGTGCTTTTGGGGTAATTTTGGTTGGCTGGCCACAACCAGAAAGCTTTACCACTGTTCCTTGTTTACGCCATTAATAGATAATGGCTGTCCGCTAGAATCCCAAAGAAATAAAAAATGGGTTTATAAAAATTGACTGATGGATGGTTACGTTTTTTTCTTTTTTTTCTCCCTCAGTGATCAAAAGTTTTATCTAAAAACTGCATTATGGGTTCAGTTGTGTGGCCACTAATATTTAAATGTGTTTGATGATTAGGCAGGGGGCTGACACTTTTTCACACCACTCCTTACAATAGGGCTATTTCTGACTAAGGATTTTCCTGGTCAAATCAAATTCCTTATATTTTTTTCATAGTCAACTAATAGCTAAATATTGTCATTGTTTTTGTAAGCGCTCGGCTAATGGCACACAAACATATCTAATTTGCAAACAGGCTAAAACACATTCAGGTAAACAATTAAACATGGCCGGTGTACAACAACGGTACAGTACAAGTAGTACACATAGATGCACAGTCCTACGCCTTTGGTCTTGCCGTTCTAACAGCCCCAAGTGTGTTTCGGTTGGCTTGCTCAATAGCATTGCTTGGTACTCCACTGTTTAGTCATGAATTTGTGGTCCAAAAGTCTCCTACTGGAGGTGATGTGAAGTCGTAACGCATTAAAGTTAGTGAGGAGGAGTCTGCGCCGTGTTGGCTTGACCTTAGCTTGTACTCCTCCTTTACCTTCCTCACTTTGTTCACGTTCTTGTGACGCCGCTCGCCTGCACTTCCGTCCGGGTGGTGTGTGTAGACGACGGTACTCTGACGCTCTCAGGGACGAGTCGAAGATCGGTGATTAAAACGTCTCCATGCATGACATGGGCCAGCACGACTGATTCTGAAAGCCCTGGGCAGATTACATTGGCATGGCAACACGGCTGAAATCTGACTGGATAAGAAGAAAACGTACATCTACTGCAAGCAGTGCAGCTAAGAGACACACTATAAAATGGAGATAACTGACAGGTTTTTTGAATAACAGTAAAATACGGCCATATACTGTTCAGTATATTTCTGCAATATTTTGTAGATTAAAGCGACGGTGCCGTTGAAATGATTTGCTCCAATTGTGTGCATGTGCACTGTGTAGTACATGAAGACTTAAAAACAAGACAAACAAAAATCAGTGAAAGCTCATTTTCAGCGCAAGACATAATGAAAATCATGCTTGCATTCTTACACCACATCAGTCTGCATGAATACATTCTTTTGTGTGGACTTCATCGTTTTGCCGCATTGTTTGACAAAGTTTTTCATTGCCATTTCCGGCAATTGTATCCGCAATCTCGTTCTTTCGGTCATGACCCATAACTCATGACCATAGGTGAGGGTGGGAACGTAGATCGATCGGTAAAAAGAGAGCTTTGCCTTCCGGCTCAGCTCTCTCTTCACCACGACGATCCGGTACAGCGACCGCATTACTGCAGATGCTGCACCGATCCGTCTGTCGATCTCACGCTCCAACCTTCCCTCACTCGTGAACAAGAACCCGAGATACTTAAACTCCTCCACCTGAGGCAAGACCTCACTCCCAACCCGGAGGGTACAGTCCACCCGTTTCCGACTGAGAACCATGGCTTTAGTTATGGAGGTGCTGAGTCTTATCCCAGAAGCTTCACACTCAGCTGCAAACCGCTCCAGTAAACGCTGAAGGTCACAGCCTGATGAGGCCATAAGGACCACATCGTCTGCAAATAGCAGAGAAGAGATCCTGAGGTCACCAAGAAGGACTCCCTCAACACCTAGACTGCGCCTAGAAATTCTGTCCATGAAGATTATGAACAGAATCGGTGACAATGGGCGACCTTGGAGGCCAACGTTCACCGGGAACAAGCTCAACTTATCTTAGTAATAACTTTTAACGAAATACATATTTGAACAAAGAACACTGCATGAGTGCATGAGTTCTAGTTACAATCACGCCTATTAGCCCCCATCATTTATAACTGAGGTCATTTATTATTTGTTAGTGGATTTAATCTCGAAATATGAGACCAAAACGTTGCACATAGCACTGGATGAAATGTCCTAATGAAATGTCCAGTCAGTGTCTACTGTATATGCATGGTACTCACCAAGGCAACATTATAATGAGGCGCATGTGTGCGAGGATGTCCTCCTCGTCCCTCATGTCTCTGATCACACGAGGTTAGAAGGTCTTTTTTTTAAGCAGACTCTTTCATTTCCTGCTGGATGTTTCTTCTCCTAATCAGGAAAAGCTGCGTGACAGTCAGTGTGAGCTGCATGTTATATCTAAAGCACACCACACGCACACTGGGACAGATGCTACGATGTCTTCCTCATTCCTGTCAAGGCTCTGTTTCCATCACACCATCCTTTGTCATTGTGCCAGTGGATGGGAAGAGTGGGTCTTCATCCCCTTTCCCCCCCCCCCAAAAAAGGCAGTATAGATAATGAGGATGAGGCATGGAAGACTTTTCAAGCTCTCATTCCTTCTGTGCTCCACTGCTGTGCTTACATCTTCTTGTCATTATCATCCACCTGAGCTTCTGACATTCTTGTAATGTGTCACTGAAGACATTCACTATATGCAGTTTATATATATATATATATATACAGTATATTTATAAGCCAGGACCACCAGCACTATCAATCAAAGAGGATTACTGTCTGTACCCCTCAAACTGCCCTTGACTATAGTAGTAAAGTAATCATTCAGTTTTTTGAGAACAGTATGACCTTCTCTCTGAGTTTTCTTTGAATAAAACCACGCCGGTGTTATTAAGCAAGGTCCTTTTAAAGATGGCTCCTGCTCAGCTTTTCATTGCTTGTGATTTAATAGCCAGCTCAAAAGGCAATGTGGCAAAAATGGCACATCACTGATGCAAAGTGGAACCTCCCAAGTGGACCGCCATCCAATTCGGTTCTATTGTTCTGTATTGTAATTTCAATATTCCTATGCTCACACTCTGGCCATCATAAAAGCTTTAGTAAATGTACAAGCGACATTCTTAGCTATTCTCACATATTTAATATCATTTGTTGAAATTTTAATAAATTATTTCAATAATTTTCACCATTTAGTTCACATTTTACTTTTATGACAATTATTCCATTTGTCATTATATAATGATTATTTGATGGAGTTCCTCATTTTCCAATTGATTTATTCATATCTAAATTCATTCAATTGTTAATTTAATGTGTTAAATTCATGAATGTTAATTTTTTAATGCATGTTTGCCATAAAATCACGTAAATATTTTGCACTGCATCTGTACAGAAATGTTTTGGAGAAAGGCTTTTTCTGTTTTAACTTAAGAGGTGTTTTCTTATTCCCATTCTCCTTCAGATCAGCTGATTGAGCGTGTGCTTCTCTCCTCCATGTTAAATCCGGGAGAACGGTGGCAGACGCACCACCACCACGGGACCGCCTTCAGCATGGAGTATCGCCTCCGTTTTCGCTGCGACAACAACTACTATGGGCCTTTCTGCAACAAGTTCTGCCGGGCCCGGGATGACTTTTTTGGACACTTTATTTGTGACCTCAGTGGCTCCAAGGCCTGCATGGAGGGCTGGACGGGACCAGAGTGTAAAGAAGGTGAGTCACAACAGGTAGGTAAAAGTTTGGGCCTGATCATTTTCAGGATTTTCCTTTATAAATGATTAGTTGTTTGGATCAGCAATTTCAGTTACAATTATCATGTAGCAGACAAACACAGTGATATTTGAGAATTGAGATGAAGTTTTTAGGAAATACAGAAAGTGTGCAATAATTATTTAAACAAAATTGGGCAGATACATACATTTGGGCAACCTTGTTGTTTTATTAATTTGAATACTTTTAGCACTAATTATTGTAACACAAAATTTGTTTGGTAAGCTCATTGACCCTTGACCTACTACACAGGTCATGCCAGTAATGAGAAAGGGTATTTAAGGTGGCCAATTGCAGGTTGTTCTCCAAAGTGTGGCAACATGGAAGCCTCAAAGCAACTGTCAATCGACCTGAAAACAAAGATTTTTCAACATCACGGTTTGGGGGAAGGATACAAAAAGCTAGCTCAGTAATTCTAGCTGCCAGTTTCCCACTGTGAGGAACACAGTGAGGTAATAAAAGACCACAATCACAGCTCTGGTTAAGGCCCGGAGTGGCAGGCCAAGTAAAATATCAGACAAGCAGAGGTGAAGTATGTTGAGAACAGTTAAACTCAACCTACAGACCAGCTCCAAAGACCTACAACATGATCTTGCTGCAGATGGTCTCACTGTGCATCACCTATTCAGCGTACTTTGCACAAGGGGATGCTGTATGAGGAAGAAGCCGTTTCTGCGCACATGCCACAAACTGAGTCGCTTGAGGTATGCTAAAGCACATTTGGACAAGCCAGCTTCATTTTGGAACAAGGTGCTACGGAAAATAGTTATTTGGACAAACAAGGGTCGGTGCATTGCGGATGAAGAACCCAGTATTCCAAGACAAACACAACGCTATCCGTCATACTGTGGGGTTGTGTGGCCAGTACAGGTGCTGACAATCTTGTTCAAATTGAAGGTTGCATGGATTCCAGTCAGTATTAGCAGATTCTTGCCAACAATGTTCAAGAATTTGTGATAAAGTAGAAGTTGTACCGAGGATGGATACTTCAACAACACAACCCTAAACATTGTTCAAAATCCACAAAGGCATTCATGCAGGGGAACATGTACTACGTTCTGGAATGGAATCTCAGTCCCCAGACCTGAATATTACTGAAAGCATGTGGTGTGATTTAAAGCGGGCTGTCCATGCTCGGAAACCATCAAAGCAGGCTGTTTTGTAAAGAAAAATGGTCCAACCAGAATCCAGACCCTCATTGTAAATGTTTATAGGCTGTTATTTCTGCAAAAGGGGGGTCTACAAAATATTGACGTAATTTTTCCATCGGGATGCCCAAATGTATGCACCTGCCTAATTTTTTTGAAATAATTGTTGTACACTTTCTGTAAATCCTGAAAACTTAATTTCACTTCTTAAATATCACTGTGTATGTCTGCTATAAGATATATTGAACTGAAACTGCTGATCCAAACAACTCATGATTTATGAAGGAAAACCTTGAAAATGATCAAGGGTGTCCAAACCTTTGCATACCACTGTAATGTTTCATTGAACAGCAGCTCCCAACTTACACTAGCACTCATGCAGCCCCAGACACCACCACCATGCTTGACTGTAGGCCAGAAACCATTATCTTGGTACTCACTATTCAGACAATAATGGCTGGGTTGAGTCATTTTCAGTGGATACTAAATCCATACTGCTGTAGAAGATGTGCACTGACTACTCTGAAGTATATCTAAGTATACTTTCTGTAGTATTGTACCTTGAGATGCTATGTTGTAATAATATTGTTTAGGTGGCTGGTATGTGAGGGAAGAACTCACTTGTGTGAAATACAGTACATATTCGAGAGGTCCAGTCTTCATGTGTGGTTGACTGGTGGAAACCAAAGTGGAAATGGAGAAAGAGGACATGCAGTTAATTAGTCTTAGGACATCCTGCAGCCACCACCACCACGTCTCTGCTCGGTCCCACTTCCTCCTCAGCAGGCTGTTGATTGGATGGCAGGATGTTCAAAATACTGTCCGGGGAATCGCCCTTTACCACCTGCAGGGTGCTGACAGTGATGGATTGTGTAGGCTTTGGTCATGTACGTATGTTATGTCCGTTTTCTAACATGTGTGTGGGTTTGCAGCGGTTTGCAAGCAAGGGTGTCACCAGGCCCATGGCTCCTGCACAGTACCCGGGGAATGCAAGTGAGTCTCAGTATGCAATATTCACTTCCTGGCCACAACATTAGTTACAGTCTAATCAAACAATATCAAGCATTCTTCTTTTATAAAAATAAAATTACTTTGTCGGAGCTTTTCATTTCACAATTTCATTATTATTGTAGTATTGTATTGTAGTTGCTGTGTATTCAGCTCTCATATGATTATGCGGGTGTACCTAACGTTGTGGTCACCGACTGTTGCATAAATATGAACCGTGTCTTATATTTATTTTTTTCATTGCGCATGCACAGCCTATTTTCAGTCATTCGGAAAGTGTGTTGTAGTTTGGACCAGAAGCTTGTCCATGATGCAGATGGTATCACCAGTTTAGTAGAGTTAAGTTACGTCACAGTGGTCCCCTCTCCCGTCTTCCTCTCCACAGGTGTCACTATGGTTGGACCGGATCTCTGTGCGACCAGTGTGTGACGTTCCCCGGGTGTGTGTACGGGAGCTGCAGCGAACCTTGGCAGTGTGTGTGTGACGTCAACTGGGGAGGGCTGCTGTGTGACAAAGGTATACAAACATGGATTACTATTGGATAACAATAATTTTAGTATTCAAACCATCTAACAATTTCACATTCTGTTTTGTTGAATTTATATGTAGTTATTCATTTTTAAATCTATTTTGAATTGTGTTTTCTTTTTCTGATGGGGTGGCCTTAATACACACAGTGGATTGGATAATGATAATCATATACAGTATATATGATTATTTTATTATATTTACTTTAGCCAATTTTATATGTTTACTATGATTATTCAATTTGTTTCCTATTTAATTAAAAGAAAACATGGGCTAAGATTGGATAACAATAATTATGTATATATTTATTTTACTCAGTTTGACTTATTTTATATATAAATGAACAGTTTTTGTAACTGATTTTTTATGTATTTTTAGATTATTTTTTCCACAGGTATCACTTTAAACCCAACATAGACTAATGTGAAATTATAGTTAGAGGTAGTTTGTATTTTTTTTAAACTTAGTTTTACATTTTTTGGAGGGCTTAGATTATTCTTGATTTAATGTTGGACAAAACAGCGTTGATGTAGCAATGATGTCATAGCATCGCTAGAAAATCAGAGCACTTACTGAAGACCCAGGTATGTTATTATGTACTTCGAGCGCTGCTCACTCCCTCCATCAACATTTGCATCATGTTTGGGGATCTGCTGTGATGCATTAACCAGTGCCATTATTCACACATTAAACCAAATGAATATCTCTGATTTAGACCTGAACTACTGTGGGACTCACCAGCCCTGCGAAAACGGTGGCACATGTACCAACACTGAGCCAAACGAGTACCAGTGTGAGTGCCAGGAAGGTTTCAGGGGACGCAACTGTGACATTGGTGAGCAAAACGTCCTGCTCAATCTTTGCCCCCAGCTGCAAGCCCCTGGTGTACTTCATCATCATCACCATTCCATAGTCTGTCTATTGTGTGTAATCATGTAGCATGTTTAATATGGCAGCATAACAATTTGACTTCCCCTCAGGGGACTAATAAAAGCTTCTTTTGCTTCCTTTCTCCTTTCATCAGTTGAACATGCTTGCATGTCGTCTCCGTGCATGAACGCTGCCACCTGTGTGGAAGACCCAAATGGCTTCAGCTGCGTCTGTGCGGATGGCTGGACCGGACTGACCTGCGCAGATGGTGACTGACACACACACACACACACACACACACACACACACACATACATACACACATATAGTATCTATACATTATCTCAGCCATCAACTGAGTACACGGCCCACACTTCAGCAAGCATCATCTCTTGTCAAGAGACCATATTAGAGAAATGGAACTTGGTTATACTTTAGAGTAGTCTGTGTACAAATTGTATTGCTATCCACACACACCACCATTATTGTTTAAGTAATATATATATTTATATATTTTGGTGTGGTAAGGATGTACATGCCAAGAACTCTACTGTCAATAGAGTTTTGAAATATTTTGTCTCCACTTTCCTGGGGCATAAGATCAGAACAGCTTTCTGACACAGTCAACTTTAACCCGGACAGGCGAGAGGTACAGACTCCTTGAAATAAACAAGCTACAAGTGCTGGCAAGCCAAGCTAACTTGATTAACTGATGATGTTCAAAGCAGTTGCCTAGCAACAATGCCAAACACAACAAAGTGAAATGATACTGGCCCTGGAAATCTGGGTCCAAAATGTTGAGGAGGGTGGCTCCTCAAATGTAAAATCAGAGCAAGAATTTGAAGAACTTTTCGAGAGCAAGAATTTGATGTTATTTCATTATTTGATGCACAATCGCAGAACATCAGCCTCAGCAAAAAATCTCATGGAGATCCATTAAGAAACATAAGCCTTAAGGAGAAAAATAGAGCACTGCTCAATGAGGTGGAAGTTTTACAGGATGATATCAAGGCACTATTGGAAGATAATGCTGCCTTGCATGCCACTCTTGAGGTAGAGAAAGAAGCAAAGGGAAAAAAAATCTCTTCTCAATGTATGAGGTGATGCACGAATGAACGACGTGCTCCTCACAGAGCTCCGGAATACACCCGGGTCAAATGACAGGGCACTCCAGAGCCGAGAAGAACCAGATGGAATGGACGTTGCTTCAACAAAGCAACAAACTGCCACTTTCATACAATCACTGAAAGGGGATGTAGATATCAACGCCATCAATACTTACTGTGCATCCCACTGTGTGGCAGAAACGACACCGCACCCGTCATCGTCTTCAAGTTCACCAATAGGGGGTTTCAAACTGCACTGCTAAATAATGAGCATCTGACAAAATGCAGTGCCGACGTCGCCAAGAATGCACGAGACTTGAGGAAGCAGGAAAAGATAGAAAGTATATGTATGCTGCGCATTTTACATATCACCTATTTCTAAATTATAAACGTCTGAATTATTATTGTCTTCGAGTGAAAGGGATTTCTCTTCAACTAAAAAAAAAAAACGGCCTAAAAATAACTCATTTCCGTGTAAACAGACACAAGCTACAGCATGTAACTTTTGAATGCCACTACCTGCACTCCTCTTTCCCGTCACACCTCATGAACTCCTTCACATTTGTGCTTTGACGCAAGAACAAAAGTCAGGCATGTTTTGGTGGAGTACCAAGTGAGCTGTTAAAGCAGTCTGATCATGGCGTACGTGTGCGTGTGTGTGTGTGTGTGCGTGTGTGGCTGCAGAAGAGATTGGATAGGTACAGGTCACAGTGGACAGTGTAAACACATCTCTGCTGTTCATTCCGTCAGGATTTGCTTGCTGGTATGTATACACAACATTTTTTATTAGGTTGCACGGTGCACGAGTGGTGAACATGTTGGCCTCACAGTCAAGACATCAAGGGTTTGAATATCCGTTTGGCACCTCTGTGGAGTTGACATGTTCTCGCTGTGTGTGCATGGTTTTTTCGGGGGGGTATTCTGGCTTTCTTTCGCCTCCCCAAAACAGTGATTTTCAATTATTTTCCGTCATGCCACCCCTCGGGGACAGAATTTTTTTGTGCCCCCCCCCCCAAACTGAAATACCATTGAGTGTTTATCTGTACTGTGCGGACTGACCTCAAAACTGAAACCAGCAAAATGCAACAAAATGGAGAACAGTGAAGCATACAAAGCTTCATTGCATCCCGAGTACGACAAATTCCTACATATTGGCAGGTCTGCACCGCAACCCCTGGCAAAAATGATGGCATCATCAGTCCGAGAGGATGTTTGTCCAGTTGTTTCATTTTGTAGAAAAAGAAGCACATCGCAGACTTGACGCAAAATTAAAGTCATTTCAAATGGTATCTTTCGGGCTTTAAGGTAACGCTAAATAAAATTAAGAAAAAAAATATTGGTAGTCGGTAACAGTTACTTTTTTAGACCAAACCAGCCAGTCAATTCTGAAGAAAAAAGTATTGAATAATGAAAAACAAACAAACAAAAGAACACTTTGACACACCACTGCTACTTGGTTGCGCCACCTCTGGCTTTTAGAGCAGCAGGGACTTAATGAGTGAGAAACTGTTCTTTGTATCAGTCTGGCTCCATCGTTCTCCGATTGCTGTGGCCAGATCAGCTTTGCGGGTTGCAGCCTTTTTCTTCAACTTTCACCACAGATTTGTAATTGCATTGAGATTCGGACTATTTGCAGGCCATGACATTAACCTTGTGTGTTTTGTTTTGCGCTATGCCAAGATGCATTATCATATTGAACAATGATTTCCTTTCAGTTGATGGAAAAACAAACATGTCTAATATGTCCACATAAACTTGCGCATTTAATGAAGATGTAATGACAGCCACCTCCCCCGGTGCCTTTAGCTGACAAGCAGCCCCATATCATCCAGGCCTGTGCAAAATTCAGAATTTCAGAATTCAGTTCAACTGACTCCACTCCACAGGATGTTGAAGTGAGTTTGATCTGCAGGTAGTGGAATAGAATCCAATGC
>QODF01000484.1:0-11377 GCA_024372805.1 Oostethus manadensis | reverse complement strand
CTATGCTGCGCATTAAAAGAGACAAGATTTTGGAGGTCTGCTGCGAGAAGGTGGATGACCTCCTGCAGCCGAGCCTCCACTTGCCTGCCCCGATCTGATGATTTTCTTATATGAGTGTGCTATGCTGCGCATTAAAAGAGACAAGATTTTGGAGGTCTGCTGCGAGAAGGTGGATGATCTCCTGCAGGGGAGCCTCCACTTGTCTGATGATTTTGTTATGAGTGTCTTATGTTGTGCATTAAAAGAGACAAGATTTTGGAGGTCTGCTGCGAGAAGGTGGATGATCTCCTGCAGCCGAGGAGTATGACAAGCCAATATGGAGAAGCAAATACCTGCTACTTGAGTCCGCCTCAGCAAGCGCTGTGCTTATGAGTCCAGGCTCTGTAAGAATGTCTCGTATTATCAGCCTGAACTCTAGTTTGTACTCATCGTTAGAAAAACACAAATTTGTGCATTTTCATAACTGGAGCGCACTTTCCAGCGGGTCCGAGTTCCTTTCTTTTCTTTCCGTTGGCTTTTGCGCGACGCGTAATTTTAGCGGTGACAACATTGCAGCGCCTGTTAAGCGCCGGTGAATTTGGCCCCTCAGGCGCCGCCTGATGAAGGTGGAACGCGGTGGGAGGGGGAATATAATGGTCCCTTTCGGGGCGGATTTCGCTCGTCACACTCGATCTTACACATCTTACAGTTGATTTGCGCTTAAAGGCTTTCAAAGGAGGAGATTGGCCTTCAAACGGCGCGGGCGAGCCGTGACGGGGCGGGGGGCCCGGGGGGGTTTATTGAAAGAAGTCAGGCAGATCCGGGCGCACATCAGACCGTCGTTGATTAGCTTTTCGAGGCCTGGGTGAGAGTTTGGTACGGCCGTGTATTGTCAGCACGGAGGTTCTTTGAGGAACCGCAGAAATGGTCGCTTACGTGTGTGGAGACTTTGTGGGCTTGTGAGGAGTTTGACTGAAAGGAAAATACCGGCAGAGGGTTTAGTAGTCATGTAATCAGGGTTTTGCGGTTTGTTCATCAGATTTATACGTGAAATTGGGTTTGGAAAGCCTCCCTCGTCTGTGACAGCACAATTTAAAAGGCTGTTAAGTTGTATTCACCAGCAAGTGCACAGAGTGAGTGAAAGTTAAGTTTGTGTACAAGTGAGAGTTAAGCTTGTGCGAACGTGCGGGCAAACCACTCGACCCGCCTCGTTTGCAATTCTTGTTGTGCTGTGTGAGTGTGTGTGAGACTCAACAGCGAAATGCATTTGTAGTGCTGTTCCAAAAAGTGATTTCTTTTTCATAACAAACANTGACTTCTTCCTCTTCAGTTTGCTATGGGATTTATACTGAATGTTGGACCACGTCCAAAGTTAAGTCCAACTTAAAGCCTTTCAAACTCATGGACGGGAGCGTCAGGACAAGATTGAAGGTATTGTAGCAACCCTAAAGTTATGCTGATGGGCATGTTTCTGTTCTGCTTGTTCCTTGCAATGAAAAGCTTGTTGCTCAAACACCTCCTTGTGGCTTTAATAGCGTCTGTGCAGACGTTACAGTATCTAGGATATTCCTTCACTTGAATATCTATCTATCAACCACGAATCATTATTCAAAACGAATCGTTATTAAAACAAATCCCTGCACCCCTAGATGGCGCCCTTTACAGAACCCATTTCTAAATATTCGTGCAGAAAAACAGACTTGTAGGATTTGTAAGTCATAAAATGACATTCTGTGGCCCGTACAAGTCCGTGAGGAACAGGTAGCTCTTCATTTGACAGGATTTGATCACAAGCTATAAGAAGACTCATCGAAAATTGTAGCAGGTCATTACTCAAAACAGTCTGACTCATGGTGTCTTTTAAGAAAGAATGCTAAAATCATCACACAGCAACTTAACACGCAAAAGGTGGATACAAAATTTCCAACACAAGTACCAATATGAGAACAACTATCTTACCTATCTTATTGTCATTGCTTTTACCAGCTAGAGTCATCCATCTCGTAAAGCAAGGAGGGAAAACAAATGAAAAAGACAAAGACGAAACAGTAAAATCATTGATAAAACGGGGAAAAAAACCAAAGAAAATACAGAAAAAGAAATAACAGAATGGAGAAAAAGACAAAAGGGAATTACAATATCACTACATTTGTATATTTTTGTATTTTTGATTCTCTTTATATTTGCACATGTATTTCCATTCAATTTTGGGACTCTGTGATTCCATAAGAAAATGTGAAAAGAACAGGAAAAACGCAATTAACTAGAACAAAAGAGGCACTTTTTCAGCAGCACTTTTTTTTTATATTTAGAATGCTGTTGGGAAAACTGTAATATATATTTAAAGAAGTATTTAGAATATCGTAAGAATATTTACACAGCTACGTAAGTCCAAGAGAACAGGCTGTCTATTAATCTCCTTGAAGTATGAATGACCATTTGCTTACCATTGGCTCATGATAATTCATACAAATTATGTCATGTAATCATTTGTATTACAGTCCATAAAATTGATTAAGAATAGAATAGCAATGTTATACCTCATATCACACATGTGTAGTACATCTTTTGCTTATATGATTTTCTCCTACTGGAATTTTTGTTTACTTGCTTGATTATGGTCATTACCGTTATTATTATCACTATTATATTCATCTATTACTACCTAAATCCTGATTTCAGGTTTATAGACTAGATGGATCTTAAACAGAGGGTAAAGGTGGTGATGGTAATAATTTATTACATGAAAGATATACATACTGTCATAACTATGTTTTGTTTTGTCTTTTTTTGGATTGTTTTTGTTTACAATAAAACCAACAGATTAGGCGGACCAGGTGGAGGTTCTGTTGCAGGAGGTCATCCACCTTCTCGCAACAGACCTCCAAAAATCTTGTCTCTTCTAATGCACAGCATAGGACACTCACGTACCAAAGTCACCGGATTAGGGCAGACAAGCGGAGGCCTGGCTGCAGGAGATCATCCACCTTCTTGCAGTGGACCTCCAAAATCTTGTCTCTTTTAATGCACGGCATAGGATACATACAATAACATCCCTAGATTAAGGCAGACAGGTGGAGACTCTTCCGCAGGAGATCATGCATCTCCTAGCAACAAACTCCGACATCTTGCTTTTTTAATGTACAGCACAGGACACTTATCCGTACGATATTTTCCCACTTCAAATCCACCTCGAAAGTTTTTAACATGCTAAAAACATTCAGGCCAAAAATGGACGCCGATGTTTCGAACGCACTCAGAATTTTTAGAACACACTGAGAATATCCAAGAATAAAGCAATCATTGGTGAAAAAGCATCGAGCCTCTAGTGTGACTAGGATAGAAATATTGACGTACGGATGCAACTTCTTTGCAACCAAGAACACGGACATTCACAACTACTACCACCATCTAGTCTCCTGTCATTCTACTTGCAGTATGAATTTTAGTTTGTTTAGATGTGTTGCGAGTGCTCGAACCTTGCATAAAGTTCAACAGTCTTTCCATCCTAACTGGTTTCCAGTTTAAAAGCCAGCTGTCGGTTTGAGAGAGCAAAGTCTGATTGCAAAGCATTCATTCTGGAGGACGCCGGAGGAGGTACCGATTGGCAGGCTGAGCCGAGGAAACCGGATTGAATATGTGTTTGAGTGGATTACTGGCTATTTCCCCTCCCGCTTTCCACCCATCTTTCCTCACTTATTCATTTCTTCCCCTGGAATCCACTCTGCCCTATTCCTCCCGACTTGTTGGATGGAAAGCTGCTCTGATAAATTGTGGAGTATTTCATAAAAAAAAAAAAACAACTCAAATGTTTGTCACAGCTGCTCGCATGAAAGGATTTGGGGAAGCATTTGGCGGCCGTAACTCGAATGGATTAGTATTATTACCAGACAGCCTCATCTGGTCCACTGTTTTGCCTTTCCCGGCGCACGGTCAACTTGCAACAACAGCGTGATTTGTGTAGATTGGCTTTTGGGGCGTCTTTATTGCCCTCAGCCTTCATTTAAAACACATCCCGACACAGTTTGTTGCGGGTCATTTCGCTTTCGGATTCAGCGCGCACCCCCTTTGTGTGCAGTAAAGAGAGACCTTAGATTCTCAAGGTGGATGTCTTATCTAAACGTCGCCCTTAGCTGCTCGTGCGGCGTTTGAATTGGTAATCACACCTGAGATTAATTATCCCCAACAACCTTGCCGGCAAGCCGTTGAAGCAGCTTTTAGCCAAGGAGTTCGTGATTAGGCATTTTCGGAGGCAGATTATCGTCATTTTTATTCCACGTGCTTCCAAGCGTCGTTTGTTTAACGCTCCCCCGGGTTGGTTAGGCACTGCCTCTTTGCTGCGTGGCAAATACACACTTTCGGACAACAGGAGTTCAAAATGTCCTTGGCAAGAAAGCAACATATTTTTAAAAGGATAGAATAAATGAGGTGGATGGAGTGAAAATGTGTTTTGCCAAATAGTGGGCGGAAGTGTATACTTCATCAGTGCATTGAAAGAAGCATGAAAATAATCGATAACTGGACAGACTGGCTACAGCCAGAGAGGGGAGCCATTTCTGTCACTCTTTCACACACAGACACAATAGACAGCAACGCTCTGCTTGTTTGGCGTGACTCCTGCTCACATTCTCTATTTTGCTTCAACTTGGTTTGTATGATATTTAAAGTTGGTAAACGGAGTTGAAAAAACGGCTCGTGTCGCGTAGGTCGCGGTCTGTGTGTTTTTTTTCTGTCTGCTCGTTTGTAACTTAGCTGGTGATCAGTTGAAATATCTTTGCTCGAAGTACTTCAATATGTACATTTGTGGTGTGTAAGCTGCACTTACTACATTTAGAGAGAAAACAGATTTATACATTCATGCACTATAAAATGACACGTTGTAGCACACACAAGTCCGTGGCGACTACCTTTTCGGTGTTAAGTTGCCGTGCGATGAGTTTAGTGTTATTTGTAAGATGACACCACAATTCAGACTCTTATGATGAGTAATGACCTCCTGCAATTTCCAATGGGTTGACCAGCTCGTCGTGGGTTCACTGATAGCTCTTTGGATCCTGCCGAAGAAGGAGCTGCCGTTTCCCCAGCCACTGACTCGTGAGCAGCACGGTATTTAAACGATCCGTTGTAGTTCTGAAGTAAAGGAAATGTCATGAGACTAGAACATAGCCCGTAAATTAGTCACAGGGTTCAAAGTTTAAGAAAAAAATAGCAGCTTATACAAAAATGACAGTAACTAAAAAACTTGTCCTTCCTCTCTGTGACTACGTGTAATCATCCACCTACGTATTACAACGCCACATGCAAGTTAATTGTTTTTTCTTTTAGTACAGTGTTAATAATTAATGGCAGCACGTATGTAACCAAAACGGCAAAAACCTATTCTGGATTTAAACCAGGACTTAAACCATCCTGCGCTTGAAAAGTCCGAGAAGATCGCAGAGGACGCTTTATCAACTCAACTCCAGTAGGTTTTCTTCTGTTTAATTTCACACTTCAACTATTTGCACGAACACAGGTCAGGTTGAATCAAAGAGGAATAGCATCAAATTACTACTCATTATTACACAGTTTTATAAGCAATAGTAGTTGTTACAATCGTTTCAATAGTCGAGACTGATTGTCCAAGAGTCCTTGTAGTACTTTCTGTTGCCTACTAGATTTACCAATCGTTTACGTTGTACCACTGTTGTATCATATAATGCGTCATGGTTATGTCACATGGGTGTTAAAGAAGTTATCGTAATCGCCATCATAATTTGCTCCAGGGGTTTGAAAGATTTGCATTTTCAGCATCATACTCTTCTACTCGTCATACACGTGACGCTTATTTTTTTAACAATATTTTCCCAATGAAGACAAATTTGGCCGAACAATAAACCAAGGTCCACCTATACTTACTTCAAAGTGTATACTGTAAATTAGACTACAGTATAATGCTGAGAATGAAGAGATAAAAACCAGTTTCATTATCAGCAATTTCCTCCGGTCGGCGGCATGGGCACCGGCACCAGGAACTGAAATAAAAAAATGTGAATGATCTCGGGAGAATCGGAAAGTGACTCACGGGTACCTAACCGAGACTCGAGTTTCACTGACTCACGGGTACCTAACCGAGACTCGAGTTTCACCGACTCACGGGTACCTAACCGAGACTCGCGTTTCACCGACTCACGGGTACCTAACCGAGACTCGCGTTTCACCGACTCACGGGTACCTAACCGAGACTCGCGTTTCACCGACTCACGGGTACCTAACCGAGACTCGCGTTTCACCGACTCACGGGTACCTAACCGAGACTCGCGTTTCACCGACTCACGGGTACCTAACCGAGACTCGCGTTTCACCGACTCACGGGTACCTAACCGAGACTCGCGTTTCACCGACTCACGGGTACCTAACCGAGACTCGCGTTTCACCGACTCACGGGTACCTAACCGAGACTCGCGTTTCACCGACTCACGGGTACCTAACCGAGACTCGCGTTTCACCGACTCACGGGTACCTAACCGAGACTCGCGTTTCACCGACTCACGGGTACCTAACCGAGACTCGCGTTTCACCGACTCACGGGTACCTAACCGAGACTCGCGTTTCACCGACTCACGGGTACCTAACCGAGACTCGCGTTTCACCGACTCACGGGTACCTAACCGAGACTCGCGTTTCACCGACTCACGGGTACCTAACCGAGACTCGCGTTTCACCGACTCACGGGTACCTAACCGAGACTCGCGTTTCACCGACTCACGGGTACCTAACCGAGACTCGCGTTTCACCGACTCACGGGTACCTAACCGAGACTCGCGTTTCACCGACTCACGGGTACCTAACCGAGACTCGAGTTTCACCGACTCACGGGTACCTAACCGAGACTGACAAACTGGTTGAGCACGTGACGATTTTATGGGTGTCAAGAATAACATGGAAAACAATTAACTGAGAACAAATAACTCATGTATTGACTGAATAGGACTTGAAGGATGCTTCTCCTTATTTTCCCCCCAAAGAGCAGCTCCATAGTGACTGTGAGAATTAGTGAGGCTACAGCTTGGTGTGTACTAGCATCGCTCCAGCACAAACCCCTGAGGTATGTGACAAATGTTTCACAGTAACCCCACTCATTCAGCAGACACGCAAACCCAGCGGAATGGACAGGGGTCTTTGTCCTTTTTAGACAGTGCCATTGGGGTATGGCTCAGTGAACTGAGAGGAAGAGTCCAGGTAATTAACTGGAAGTTTAGACATAGTTGTCATGTGGCAGGGGCACGACTGCACCGGAGGGAAACGTCCGTCGGTCCCAAAGTCACCAGCAGTAACTGTATTTGTGTCTGTGTCACAGTCAGTTGACGTTAACATCTTTGGAGCTCTCACTGGCATAATATCAAATGATAAGATGATGAGTGCAGGAGGAAGTGTTGGCTGATTGCATTGTGCACAGCGTGCGGGCCTTTACCAAGCATGGCTGCTTGTAGGTTTCTTACTTTTTTGGTATTCTCGTTAGAGAGGATTTTTTGTTTTCCCGGTCTTTATTTTATTTAGGGCTGCAACTAACGATTATTTTCATAATCGATAAATCGGTCGATTATTTGTTCGATTAATTGATTAATCGGATTTTTTTTAATGCCACTTTTAATTTTCCCTTCTTTGCAGTAATCCCTTTAAGAATGCATGAATGGACGTTTTCCCTCCCAAAATCATAGCGAAGAGGAAGATCTCAGTCACCAAAATTGAAGTAGCAAAGTATAAACCATCAGTTGACAAACACTCTACTGCAGTCTCACTGTTCTACCAGTTGGTTTCCTAAATTTAGATTTGGAACATTTATGTATTAACATGTACTGTACATAGTGTTTTCAACCCTCCAACATTTCAAAGTAATCAAGGAAAGAAAAAAAGTTAACATACCCGCCTGTGTTGGTTTGGCTGGTCAAGTTTTGCACCCTTCCGAAATTAATCCAAAGATGTTCCAAAATTTGGCGTTCACAGGCCGGCTAGCTCGGTGTGCATCGGTCTCGCATCCTTCTTGAAATGAATCTAAAACATTCCAAACTTTGGGGGTCAAACGAATTAGTTACTAAAACAAGCCGGCTGGCGTCATGGTAGTCTATGCAACATACCCGAAATCTTTCCACAGACAGACCAGTCTCTCGCGTTGTTCATAAGACGCGGATTGCGTCTGTCGCGATACCTGGTGCATGGCGCATCATCTAAAGATTTATGGCTGATTCGTATCGATGCGGGAGTCTTCTTCCTGTGCATCTGATTTGTCAGCTCCTCAAACCGGATAGCTGGTCGAATCGGTTTATGTTTTATCCATCTCCGTTACATACTGTATATGCTGCTCAAAACAATATTAGGGTAACACTTTTTAATCAGAGAATAGTAATCTGTCAGTCAAACGTCTGGGATATTGACCTGGTCAGTTAAGTAGCAGAGGGGGTTGTTAATCAGTTTCAGCTGCTTTGTTGTTAATGAAGGTGCATCAGAGGGGCAACAATGAGACAGACCCCAAAACAGGAATGGTTTTCCAGGTTGAGGCCACTGACTCCTCATCTCTCTTGGCTAAATTTTTACTGACTAACTTTCTACTGCTGTAGTTTTTCATTTGGCTTGGATCAACATCTCTGTTGATAAGCATGGTGCGCTACCTGGACGCTACAGAGGTTGCACAAGTAGTCCAACTCCTCCAGGATAGCACATCAATACGTACCGTTGCAAGAAGGTTTGCTGTGTCTCCCAGCACAGTCTCAAGAGCATGGAGGAGATTCCAGGAGACAGGTGGCTACTCCAGGAGAGCTGGACAGGGCCGTAGAAGGTCCTTAAAGCCTCATAAGGATCGGTATCTTCTCCTTTGTGCAAGGAGGAACAAGATGAGCACTGCCAGAGCCCTACAAAATGACTTCCAGCAGGCCACTGGTGTGAATGTTTCTGACCAAACAATCAGAAAAAGGCACCATGAGGGTGGCCTGAGGGCCCGACGTCCTATAGTGGGCCCTGTGCTCACTGCCCAGCACCGTAGAGCTCGATTGGCATTTGCCATAGACCACTATGGCAAACGGCAATCTATTGGCGCCCTGTGCTCTTCACCGATGAGAGCAAGTTCAACCTGAGCACATGAGACAGATGTGAAAGGGTCTGGAGATGCTGTGGAGAACATTATGCTGCCTGCAACATCATTCAGCATGACCGGTTTGGTGGTGGGTCAGTGATGGTCTGGGGAGGCATATCCCTGGAAGGACGCACAGACCTCTACAGGTTAGATAATGGTACCCTGACTGCTAGTAGGTATCGGGATGAAATCCTTGGACCCACTGTCCCACGCTAGTGCAGTGGGACCTTAGTTCCTCCTGGTTCACGACAATGCCCGACCTCATGTGGCTAGAGTAGGCAGGCAGTTCCTGGAGGATGAAGGAATTGATACCATTGACTGGCCCCCATGTTCACCTGACCCGAACCCAATAGAACACCTCTGGGACATTATGTTTAGGTCCATCTGGCTTCGCCAGGTTGCTCCTCAGACTGTCCAGGAGCTCAGGTGATGCCATGGTCCAGATCTGGGAGGAGATCCCCCAGGACACCATCTGTCGTCTTGTCTAATTTGGACGTTGTCAGGCATGCGTACAAGCAGGTGGGGGCCACACAAACTGTTGAGAATCATTTGGAGGTGCTACAATGACATTTTGGCAAAATGGACCAGTCTGCTGCATCATTTTTTCACTTTCATTTTTGGAGTGTCTTTGATTTCCCCCCTCTATAGGGTGATCACTTTCATTTCTATCAATGTATGTGGCATCATTTTGTTATTAATACATCACCTACTTTTTTATCAGGAAAGATATTCAAAATCATTTCCCCCCCTGTTTGGATCTAATGTGTTTTCAAAGTGTTCCTTTAATTGTTTTGGTGACATTTCACTGCATTGTTCTATTACCAAATATGTTGTTTGCATTTGGTGTTACACTGCACATTCTAGAACGGTCTTGTACAGCTATTTAATTTTGTCGTTACGTTGTAAAACTACTATTACCACAGGGGTCAATTTTGGGACCAAAATGATTTAACATATACATACACTATCATTATCATTATCACATATACATACATTATCCTATACATTGAGGACATCTGCAAAGTGACAAAACACCCAAAGCTAGTACTATTTGCAGATGATACCACCGCTTTTTGCTCTGGAGAAAACACACAAGAGCTAATAAGAAAGGTTTCAGAGGAAATGATTACTCTAAAAAAATGGTTTGACAAAAACAGATTATCCTTGAATGTAAGTAAAGTGAAAATGATGATATTTGGTGATAGCAGAAGCGATGCTTGTAAGAAAATACAAATTGACGGGGAGGAAATTAATAGGGTGAATGAACATACATTTTTGGGCGTCATAATTGATGACAGAATGAGTTGGAAACCTCACATCAAAAACATAAAGTAGCAAGAAATACTTCAAAACTGAATAAAATAAAATTTGCCCTTGATCAAAAATCACTCCAAGCTCTCTATTGTTCTCTGGTGTTACCGTATCTAACTTATTGTGCGGAGATATGGCAAATAACTACAAAAGTACACTCCACTCGCTTGATAAACTGCAAAAAAGATCACTTAGGATAATCCGTAACGCGGCGTATAGAGAAGACACAAATCCATTGTTTCAAAAATCACAGTTATTAAAATCTGCTGATCTGGTAAACCTTCAAAGCGCTAAAATGATGCATAAAGCAATTTTCATCCTAGTGAGAACATTATCTGTACTACAACAATGTTTTGTTACAATTGTTATACACCACTCATCATTTTTTTACTATTATTATCATTTATTATGAGTATCATTCATCAGGACGGCAATATCATTTATTTACCATGACAGGGACTACTATTTAACACACTGTCACATGACCTTACCTTTGCATTCTAACTGCAGGAAGTGTACAAATGCATTGAAATAGGGGGGACCCTACGGGGGTAGGATTTAATAAGCTTGCTTCTTCCTAGTCCTTTTGGACACGTGGAACTGTCCAGTGTATTAAGTGATGTATTCCAATGTCATTTACATGCATGTTCAGGAAAATTAAACTATTAACATTACCATTATGAGTAATCCTGATACTCCTTCAAATCATAACACACTCAAATTTTATTTTTTGACGCGTGCATGCATGCCGAAAAAACACATAGGCAAACATACACGGCGTTGTCAGGCTTGGTCAGCCTGTGGGGCTCCGATTATTCAGCTCTACTTCAGTGCACTCCATGCTCATATCTCTCCCGCTCGTCTACTTCATCTTCACAGCCAGACAACATCTCAACTTGAGGTTATTTGCACTCCTGACCCGCTGCCATCACTCTTGTTTATTGCAATGCATGCACAACACTACAGTATTACTGTATC
>QODF01000482.1:0-10975 GCA_024372805.1 Oostethus manadensis | reverse complement strand
CTGTTCGGATTGAATACTTGATGCGGCCCAGCCTCACCCAGCGGCCAGTAGTTCAATTGAATTTGAATTTCTACAGTTTTTCCGCTGCTTTCTACTGACCCAAAGATTACCTCTGCAACTGCGCTATATTTCTCATATTCATATGCTTCATTATTATTAAATCTGTCTTTTTATTTGTGTCCTGCGCCTCGCTTGACCACAGGGTGTGTGATGACTTTAACAAACGCGTGTGTGCGCGCGCGTGTGTGCGCGCGCGTGTGCGTGCGTGCGTGCGTGCGTGTGTGTGTGATTGTGCAGATGCTGATGCAGCTGAAGAACCTGGCTCTGGAGGCAGAGACGGAGCTGGAGCGGCAGGATGAGGCACTGGATGCCCTGACCAGCTCTACGGACCGAGCTACCTTGCACATTGAGAAGCACACCTGCCGCATGAAGCGACTGCTGTGAGGACAACCAGAGACATGAACTGTGGAAACCTGTCTTACTTCTTTACATTAGAGATGAAATTGTGTATTTATTTATTATTTATTGACATCTAATGTGACCCATTTGCAGACCTGGAAAACTTATCATGAATCTATGTAAAGCTTATATTTTTTGATGAGGGTAATCATTATTTATAACCCTGGTTTCCTGTGTTGTTGAGGAGATGACTCGTGGTCATCAAAAACGATGAATAGAGTCTAGACATGTAGCGCTTGCTCCACTACTGCTTTACAACAATGTAAAGCAATGACAATGTAAAGTCATTCCCATAAAATGTTTGTGCATGTCTGTTACTGTCAGTACATAGGAAAGAAAAAAATCTTCCTGTTCATTCATTCTCTAAAGCAGATAAATATGTATAAAAGACTCATAGGAATGATGTGTTAGTGGTCTGCTATCACTGTGGCTGTTTTAATACATGCAACATCAATGTGACAATTATTTCACCAAGAGGGAAGCAAAGGAATGCATGTACAACGATGACTGACTCGTTATCTTTCTTTGTCATTGAAAATATTAAAACTCAATGAAATAAAGCATAATCATAATTATGTATCGGTTGAAGTAGCTCTGGTTTCCAGTATTAAAATGGCTCAATTACATATCTGCTTACTGGACCCGTTATTAACTACTTTCTCTCAAAATTGACATTTACAAACAAATAAGGTGTTTGTCTCAGCCTTTTGGAATGGAAGTAAACACTTTAAACCTTGGACTTTGGCCATGTTGTGTCACAGTGTTGACTTTGACATGGCAATAAACCCTGTAAATTGGAAGAAAAACGGTTGAATAGTGTGACTGCAAATTAAACTTTTGACCTTCTGGCCATCTTGTGGCCAAACACCAAACTGGCTCTACTGGGATTGGTACGGTTGACCAGCAGATCCAGCAGACTGTGCTCTTGTGGAAAAAGCCTTTTAAATTTAGTTATTGCATATAAATACATGTGTAACATAATTGTTTGCAGCATAATTATGCTGTTTTTTTTTAAACGATAACCAAAAAACTAAATTTTACATGATGTAATGTTATCTAATATATTTTTGTATTTAAAATAGTCAAAGTATAATAAAATACAATTAAATTAATATCATAATTTATATAAATTACCATGAAATACAATTAAAAACATTTAAAAAATGTAATAAATTGAATTATATTGAATTTATTTTCCTGGCAACAACAGAAATCCAAGTTGAATTCAGGCAGTTCTGTCAATGTTGCTTCTAAATCTTTTTTTTTTTATGTTTAAAATGACCAAAATCAACGATTTATTTAAAAGGTGTATCTTTTATCAACAAGAAAAACACTGGATGGGACATAAGACCTGGCTTTGACGGTAGCGCCAGTATCTTGTCATGTAGCATTCATGCTGCATTATAAACAGATTTATTTGCATGTAGTAAACAGTTTGAGTTGAAGTGTCATTGCAGTACTGTAAGCAGCTTGACTATAAGGACTGGAATCTGCAAGCATTTGAGTTGAATATTCAGACATGAATTTGATTAGAGCAATACGTGGCAGTGAAGCGGGCCTCCAGATTTTTTTCTTCAATCCTTGACTAAAAATCAACAAACCGACGCCCTTCATAGTCGGCTCCATTGTGACATATTGCAACAAAGAAGTGGAAAACACCGGCAAACTCCAAACGGATGCAATTACTGTGGTAGCGAGTACACGCCACTCATGTAACATCCTGTTGGCACCAAATGAAAGTTGGACTGCTTTGACCAAAACGCTTTGGGCTGCCAACACTCAGTCAGCGTTGAAGCCATCATTCCCAAACGGATGCTCCGTTTTGACGTGGTGAAGTGGCGGGGAGAACACCACATACTATGCTGGCGTGAATTCCACACACTGGTTGTCGTGGTTTGGAAGCAGCCTTGCAGTATGCAAGGAAGTCTGACCGCAGATGCACAAGATGATATGGATACATGGAGGGAATCAGCTGGCCTTGACTTCCAAACACTTGTGAGCGTGACTCTTTAGTGTGACTCCTTTGATGTATAATCAATCAACAAAAATTCATGTGGAGTCATGTGACCTGAATACAACTAAAGTGATCATCCTTGGGAATGGTCTTCACCTCCATTCCTTCACTTTTTTCCCATTCATTTGCTGATGTCATCCATCCCATATGACAGGAGACTCCGCAAATGCTAGTCAAACTTTCTGTATGTGACAGAAGCACGCTGCAGTTTTTAAGGATCTACTGATAAAACAAAGATACTGTATGCTAGTCAAAGATCCTCTATGTCATACCCACTTAACTATTTTTATGGACAGACCGCTGGTTTTAAGGACCCACAGCATAAACACAGGTCAAAGATCCTCTATTTGATGAAACCACTCAACTGTTCTCAAGGATGTAGCTCTGTTTTTAAGGACCTACAGCAAAAACATCGGGCATACATTCTCTGTGACCAAACCACTCTACTGTTTTTAAGGATGTGGTGCCGTTTTTAAGATTCTGCTATAAAAATGCTGGTCAAAGATCATTCATTCATTTTCTATACCGCTTATCCTCATTAGGGTCGCAGGTATGCTGGAGCCTATCCCAGCTGACTTTGGGCGGGAGGCGGGGTACACCCTGGACTGGTCGCCAGTCAATCGCAGGGCACATATTGACAAACAAAGACATACAACCATTCACACTCACATTCATACCTATGGACAATTTAGAGTCGCAAATTAACCTAACATGCATGTTTTTGGAATGTGGGAAGAAACCGGAGTACCTGGAGAAAACCCACGCACGCACTGGGTGAACATGCAAACTCCACACAGAGATGCCCAACGAAGATTTGAACCCGGAGCCTCCTGAGTGTGAGGCCAACATGCTACCCATTCATCCACCGTGCGTGGTCAAAGATCCTCTATGACAAAACCACTACTGTTTCTTAGGATATACTAATGTTTTTAAAGACCTATTATAAAAAACGCTGGTCTAAGATATGTAAAATATGTAACAGGAACACTGGGCTGTTTTTAAGGACATACTGCGAAATAGTATTTCAGTGATTAAATCGAATAAATGTATGAAAGACTTGCAGAGAAATAAAAAATCATATATATGACACCACTCTGCAATGTTTGTATTGCAAAAACACTATTCAAAGACCATCTGGATGACAAGCGTGCTCTGCTGTATTTAGGAATCTGCTGGGAAAATGTTTGTTGCTTCTTGTACTAAACTTGCGCGCTCGTCTCATGTCGTTCACGGGCCAGATTTGTCCCGCAGGCCGCCAGTTGAATGTCCTTGTATTAGAGGAATGTCCCTCCTCCTAATGATTAGACCACGTCTGGTTTGATTTTTGGCCTCTCCTCGCTGACGCAGGTGTTGTCGGGGTTTCCATTTGCTGAGGGAGTTTCTGGTTTCAGGAAATATGTCCTGTTGGTTAATGTTAGAACTGGGAGAAAACCTTCCTGGAAGAAAGGTGCTTGAGTCCAAGCGGGGGGTGGATGCACTGTACAACGCATACACAAACACACATGCACACACACCTGCACTCATGTTTGTCTTTTTAGTTCCTGTTGTTGTTGTTTGGATTCAGATCTCGGCTGTTGGTTTGGGTCAACGTGGCTGTTCATGGGGTACTTTCCCAGGTGCTGAGCTCATTGATGACATCATGTGACCGCACACAAGCAACAGTTAGGAACAATCTTTTGTTCCAGAGCTCCCTCTACAGGACCTAATCATATCTTGTAACTGGCCAATATAGTAAATACTGCATAAATAAATGACAGGAAGCATACATTTCTTTGGGACAATACATGTGATTATATATACTAATGAACGTTACAGAAGGAAATGAACAAATTAGCAGACCATTTGAAACGTACTCGTTTACGTTGTAGTAGCTCATAGTACTGTAATTCTGTAGCAATTGTCAAATAATTGGGCGAAAGGGAATACTTTCAATGTTACTGCCAACGTGTACAAATCTAATGTACTCAACATGAAATTTTACACTTGAAGTTGCTTGTATGCGTCACTGCTCTCCATTTAGTTGCACTTTCCTGCTTTCAGTTTTGAGTTCATTCTGTGCAGTACACATAAATTAATAAATATGATCTGGGTCTAAATAAAATTTAAAATTGGGTGCAAAAACATTCCCTGAGGGGGTTTGACGGAAAATAATTGCGAACCACTCTAGTAACTGCTTTGAAGACTAATTTCTCGTAGAAGCACAGGCGCCTGCTATTGACGTGATAAAGACACCCGCTGCACCCAACGGTGAGTATCCACCTCCTTATGCAGCCACATCAACCCCTACACTAGGAATCTCAAACTCGTGCCATGGACGGCCGAGACCCTGCAGGTTTTATTTCCAGCCAGTTACTAAAGCAGGTGCTTTAATTGATGAGCTCCTTCCCTCATATTGAAGGAGTTGTTGATCATTAAAATCACTTGCTGTTGTGACCGGCTGGAAAGAAAACCTGCAGAGTCGCAGCCCTCCTTGGCACAAGTTGGAGATCCACTTTGGGTTTGTACCCAGACCTGTCTCAATGCTCTCAAATGCCCCAAATCCCAAATTAACACAGGTCATGGAGTCTTTGAATACATCGTCGAACCCACCCCCGAGGAGAACGTAAAATTAAATGAAATGAAGGGTGGGGAAAGGGAGGAACAAGACTTCAAGAGTTTGTTTAAGGCCCTAGCAACTATGTCTGTGGGATCAGGCAGTGAAGAGGGAGAAAGGAGAGATCATCTTCCTCCTCATCTCCTCAAAGCAGATGAGAAGGAAGATGAGGAGAAAGAGCAGTAACTAAGGATTACCCCCAAATCTGTGTTTCAAGACCTAAAAATTACCATGCAACATGAAGACACTTTGAGTGACACATTTTTGTAAAGTACGAGCATGAGACTAGTACATTATCTAGCAGTATTGTCTGTATTAATTACTACATAAGTATTTACTCCTAACTCTCTGTGATTGGTCAGTGACACACAGCGACCGGACTTGGAGCAAGTGATTTGTGACACCCACGTGATTGGTGCTTGCACCTTGGAAGCTTTTTGATTGTGAGCTTCATGTAAGGCTGTGTGGTACATTAACTT
Source organism: Oostethus manadensis (assembly GCA_024372805.1). Lineage (NCBI taxonomy): Eukaryota > Metazoa > Chordata > Actinopteri > Syngnathiformes > Syngnathidae > Oostethus > Oostethus manadensis. The sequence continues at coordinate 5,430 of QODF01000482.1, read as the reverse complement.
TCCCTATACAATCTGCACTTTCAGCTATGTATGAATGATTTATACAGTAACGGCGGGATTACATGTCAGTGGCATCTAAATGTTTGTCTATGGACTTTGCGGTGTCATTTTACTAAATAAAACATTATTGTAGATGTTGGTTCTCAACATCTCAAATGGTTCTCATCTCAAATGGTTCAACATCTCATCTGGTTCTCAACATCTCATCTCATGTTCTTTCTCAAACTCATTTTGTGATTATACTTATCAATGACAAACAAAATACACACATGATTTTTAGTATATTTTCATTCATTTGTGAATACAATGTTATTAGCAGCCTGGTTCCTTTTTATTTTATGTGGTCCGGTGCCCGGTAGTACTGATGGAATTTGGTCGGTGTCTATAAAGTAAAAGTACTGTAACTGGTAATCCTCCATAGTAATACCTTGGTTAACGTCCACCTCGGTTAGCACGTTTTTTGGTGAACGTCCAAGATTTTGGTTAATATTTTGCCTCGGCTTGTTCACCTGCTTGTTTAGCATCCAAAATACCGTCCATTTTGTTTATGCCGCCATCTTGGATTACATGCCCAAGACAAAATCTTGGATACTTGGACATGCTCATGCAATGCATTGTTGGCCGTGAGTACCATTTTAGGGCAACAGCATTTGTTTATATCGGAGTTGCTGCATCAGAGAGAGATACACGATATATATAAAATACATGGACCGGACAAAAAAGAAATGTTATGGACTGTACTGAGACAAGGGTGCAAGACCTCCACATTTTCAGGCCTAATGAAAGGACCATTACATGTGAATCGGCCGTGGCGCACACACATACATACATAAACATATACTGAGGTTCCCGCTTAACAGTCTTATCAACCCGGCGGTGTTTCTGCCAGTTTCATTTTACATCCATAACACTCATTTCTGCTTCCAACAACAAAACATAAACATTCAAACTAACCATAGCAGTTGCAAGTTCCGGAGTCAAACAGCACAGTCATCTTATAAGGCATGCTGGCTTTTGTTGGTCCTGCAGTGCTGTGTGATGTAGCAGAGAGCAGACTTAAGTTGGCTCAGCATCTCCTGCAGGAATGACACATACTGTATGCATGATTGATGATTTATTGAAATGCAATACTAATGGTAATAGTAGTATAGTATTTGTGTAGTAAAAACAAATATAAAGTGATGGTGAAAAATAGGTGGGACAATGTCAGATTTCAAAACTTGAATAAACTTTATAAATGTGGTGTGCTGCCCCAGGAGCAGGGCTTCAGGGGGGCTGAGAGAGAGCCGATCAATTGCAGCATCCCTAACTCTGCACATATGAAAAACATATTAGACTTTGTGTAGTTAGATTTATATTGCTATAGTTTTGACTTTATATACTAATTTTGACTTTAAATAACATTTTAAACTCATATCTTGTACTTCTGATGTATGTATTTAGTGTTTTCTTAATTGTATAAGTGAGAACATGTCATGGCAGCAATTATTTGGTTTCCATATTTCTACCTTGACAGTTTTTGTGATTTTCTTGCGTGATGGCATAATGCACAATGTGTCAGCACTTCATAGGCTGACTGGTTGCTGTATTTCCCACACCATTAAGCCTATTTTCAAGCTGCTGTTGAAAGTCTTTGTGTCGACTGTGAGGCCAATGTGCTACCCACTCGACCACCGTGCGGCCTATTAATTCAATTAAAGGTATTTAAATATCCACAAATCACAACAGCAGTTATCTCATGGTGCTTTAATATGAAGATCACAAAAGAAAACAGAACAAAAAAAAAACCCACATGAGCAGACACTTGGCCACGGAGGGAAGGAAAAACTCCTTCTGGGGAAAAACCTTGGACAGAACCCAGGCTCTGTGGGGCCAAGAGGCCTTGACCGGTTGGGTTGAGACACATTAAAAAAAAGAATAGAGGGATGGTGGACATGGTAGATCAAGCCAAAAGTCTTAGTCTTAGTCCAAGGACCATAGAGGAATGTCTCTGATACATATTAGCATATCAGGGTTCAGTTCTAACTATATGCTTTAGCAAAGAAGTGACTTTTTGAGTTGATTTTTAAACAAAGAGATTCTAAATAAGAGAGTATAAAGAGAGTCTCGAGAGGTGATGGCTGAGTATGTGTCTCAGCAGTTACTTTTACTTTGTGCACTTCCTGTGTGTAACGTGTACCTGGTTGCCATTTTTTATAATAAAAAATTGTCCAGCACTCCATTTCTGATACTGATGCCAACCTATATCGATACAGGCAGCCGCTCATCCCTCAAGCTAATGTCATGCCACATCTTGTTTAATAATTACACCATCCATCCATCCATCCATCCATCCATTTTCTTCCGCTTATCCGAGGTCGGGTCACGGGGGCAGCAACCTAAGCAGGGAAGCCCAGACGTCCCTCTCCCCAGCCAGACTAGTTCCAGAGCCCTTGCTGTGCGTTGAGGTGAGTCCGACTATATCTAGCCGGAATTTCTCCACCTCACTCACCAGCTCAGGCTCCTTCCCCGCCAGAGAGGTAAAATTCCACGTACCGACAACTAGCTTCTGTAGCCGAGGATCGGACCACCAAGGCCTCTGCCTCCGACCGCCGCTCAGCTCTCTTTGCACTCGACCCCTTAAGCCCCTCCCACGAGTGGTGAGCTCATTGGAGCGGGGACCCACGTTACCTTTTGGTTCTGTGCCGGACCGGGCCCCATGGGTGCAGGCCCGGCCACCAGACGCTCACCATCGTGCCCCACATCCAGGCCTGGCTCCAGAGGGGGCCCCGGTGACCCGCGTCCGGGCGAGGGAAAACAAAGTCTATTGTTATTGTGCATCATTGATGCACCAATGATGTAATTAATACACAATATATATTTTTTATTGTGATGCCACTGAACGCATTTCACAAATACAGAGTTGGTGCAAAATAAGACAAACCCTAAATATGCAATGTAAATTATAGAAAAAGTGCCATATTTATTTAAAACATTTTGTCTCAACAAATTAGTCATTAAAAAATCAAATCAAAATAGTAAACCAAAAAAAGGTTCTCCTCCTTTCAACAAGTAAAAGAGGTTAGATTAAATTGGCAATAATAGAGTTTGGACAGTTGCGTATTTCTATGTGAGACAAACATTTGCATAAGAAGTATGAAACTCTGTACAAATACAATCAGAAAAATTATAAACTGGGCTTATTCAGCTTGTCATAGCAGGTTTCTTTTTATTTTGCTGCATTAACATAACATATTAGAGGAAAAGTAAATTTTCAAAGACGCTTTATTTCCCCCTCGCATGAGAGAGAAAACCCCATACTGACATGAACCAATAGATATTTAATGGGTTTTTTTTTATTTGTTATTCCAATATTGGCCCTACTATTTATACACTCTATGCCCATGCTGAGATGTAGCATGCACACTATATTTCCTTAAGCAATTATATATATTCATTAAAAGGCCATCAATTAAGCTCCACAAACAGGTTGTCAGGCCAAGAGGCAACCTCAAGTCCTTTTACAAGCTGCCCCCACCAGAAATGTCTGTTTTTAGTGGCTCCCGCTGCAAATGGAAACACTTAAGTCCCACAATAAATTCACCTCTCCTGGCCTTTGCTATAATGGACAGATTCCCGGCTACTAAGAGAAAAATTGCAAATTCATATTTTAATCCTCTTGGAGCTATGTCATAATGGTTTTGGACTACGTGAACCCACAAGAGGGCTAAAAAAATGAAGAGGGTTGTTGCTCTGCCGGGCTTTCTGCATTTTGATTAAAATTAAAGATGTGCCTCCTCCCCTCCCACCTCGCTGGGTAAAAATAACCATTCTTGGTTAGTCATTTTGTGTGCAAAGTAAATACACAGGCCAGTGATCTGGAGGACGGCAATTGTTTAGGCTCATGCTTAGGGGAATGAGGGGTTGGGGGTGGGTGTAGTGGTTCCTGTGTGTTCCACATAAAATAGCAACCATGGTGCACGCTCCAGTGGGGTCACCCTGTGTAAGCATAATTAAAGGCCCTGCATGTAAACTCACTGAATGATGAGTTTGCAAACTGATGAGGCCATCTGGCACTGTTGAAATAATCCCAATTATGATTCTCCATTTTGAGGGCCTAGAGATGGGATACATGTACAAGAAGCTGACTAAATAGAATTGCTGTTGAAATATTGCCCCAGCTACAACGTGACGCCATTGTGTGTTTTGTTGAGGGCCCGTGGAAGCATAACAAACAGCTGAGTTTGTGGGAGGGGTTACTTTTCCGGAGAATCCCTTTTTTAATAGAAGCTTTACACTCATGTTACCCAATATAGACGTAAGGCATAATAATAGCAATCAAGCCATTTATTAAATGAAACTCCTGCTCATGCGTATAAGTCACAGTAAAAGTATTCCCTAGCGGTGGGCGTAATGATTTGTGGGGGACAGGAAGTGACGTCAAAGTAGAGTTGAACTGTAATTGCCCACAATCGCCATCATATAAAAATGACTCTAACAGAATTGAATCATCAAATGATTTTAATGTGCTGTAGGTTTGCTCAAGCACCACTTACACGCTACTTAACATTAGTATCAATGATAGCAACAGTAATTAGCAACTTTGGGTGGATTTTTTTCACTCTAAAGTTTGCTGAAATTGCATGACTGCAGGGGTGGTTGACATTACAGTTTCACTATATTTCCATACGCATACACAGGGTGTAGAAGTTACAATTTCATCAGCAAGGCACCCCTCCACCTATTCATTAGAAGCCATGTAAATCTCAGTGATAGAAGATTTGACTCAAATCTAGATAGACAAGTTACAATATGGGCCTCACTGTGGTCGAGTGGGTAGCATGTTGGCCAAACAGTCAGGAGATTTGGGTTCAAATCTCCGTTGGCCATCTCTGTGTGGTTTCCTCCCACATTCCAAAAACATGCATGTTAGGTTAATTAGTGACTACATTGTCCATAGGTATGAATGTGAGTGGGAATGGTTGTTTGTGTGCCCTGCGATTGGCTGGCGACCAGTACATGGTGTACCCCGACTCTCCACTGAAGTCAGCTGGGATAGGCTCCAGCATACCCCGAGACTTTACGATATGATTAAAAAAAACGCTATATTTTAAAAGTAGAACAATTCAATGTGATTTGATGAAGTGTGCAAACAATATTAAAGTGTTTGTTGATGTAGACATTTATTTTACATTACAAAATAAAGATGCCAATTGTATGAGTGTGGCATTCTTACAGTATTTTCTAATGTGCAGAAAAAAAAATCATTTCCTCAAGTAGCCAATAAAGTCAACAGAATCACATGTAAAATGTATATACTATTTAGGAACAGACCAAAAAAGACTTGCTTAATGAACATCTTTTTGTTTGATGGGATTAATATTTTATATTATATATCTTATCTCTAGATTTGTACACATCTTACATTTGTATCATTTCAGTTTTAACATG
>QODF01000080.1:2446016-2461488 GCA_024372805.1 Oostethus manadensis | reverse complement strand
GGGGCCGCACGGTGGCTGAGTGGTTAGCACATTGGCCACACAGTCAGGAGATCTGGAAGACCTGGGTTCGAATCTCCGTTGGGCATCTCTGTGTGGAGTTTGCATGTTCTCCCCGTGCGTGTGTGGGTTTTCTCCGGGTACTCCGGTTTCCTCCCACATTCCAAAAACATGAATGTTAGGTTCATTGGTGACTCTAAATTGTCCATAAGTATGAATGTGAGTGTGACTGGTTGTATGTCTTTGTTTGTCTATATGTGCCCTGCGATTGGCTGGCGACCAGTCCAGGGTGTACCCCGCCTCCCGCCCAAAGTCTGCTGGGATAGGCTCCAGCACCCCCGTGACCCTAATGAGGATAAGCGGTACAGAAAATGAATGAATGAATGAATGGAATGTGCCAATAAAAAAGGGTCACTGGGCCGTACATTGGACACCGCTGACTTTATGGTCTTCTAAATGCAATTTTAACATTATTAGAGCCCTTTAGACATGACATAACACCCCTATGGTCACCTTTACGCTCATATTACTGAATATAGTAGCCATAATAAGTGAAAAGAAGGTTGTGTGTTGCTGCTCTGGTGCTGGGGGAGCAGTGTGGTTTTGGACAGGAAGTGTCTTCTGAAAGTCTTATGCTTGTCTTTTGCTTCATTTAGCCATTTTTATGCTTAAAAACGCACAATTAAGGCAAAAGATACAACAGCATGCTTTCTGAAAGAAAGTATTTTTGCTGTGGATTTGTTTTTTCTACTTCTACCCCCCGAACTGAGCGGTGTCGGCTTGTTATGTTTGTTTCAGGTGATTCCCGAGGTCTCGTCGCTGTCCTGGTTCACCACCGTGGTGCCTCTGGTCCTGGTGCTGTCCGTCACGGCCGCCAAGGATGCCACCGACGACCTTGTGAGCACAATCATTTGGAAATAAAAATCACACGCAAACTGGTGGGAAACATTGCAGCCTTTTCCTCACCCTCACTTGAGCAACGCGGTCCTTCCCTTTTTTTGTTTTGTTTTGTCACGCTGATGAAAAAACCATCAAGTTTCCCTTCTTGAGACCCACAAATGACCTTCAAAGCCCTTTTTTTTTTTTTTTTGCTGTTGTTGGTGATGTCAGCGTTTTAGTGTTTTACTGGTAATAATTTCAGAGCGCAAAGGACTTGAGAAACAAAAGGGAGTCACTTTTGCTCTCAAGGTTAAGCAAGGTTAATCACTCATTAACTTGATTAACTTGATTAACTCAAACATTAACAGGGCTCAGACTGCTCAGTATATATCTACAAGTGAGGAAAACTCTGTCGAGAAAAGTGTCTTCACTAGATTTATTGTCAAATAGAAGATATTTGACTAGTGTTTTTGCAGTAATTGTTAAAAAAAAATCCTGTCAATCAGTGAAGAGGATCTTTGACTTTGCAGCAGGTCCTAACAGCAGAATACTCTTGTCACACAGAAGATCTTTGAATATACTTTTTGCGGTAGTTTTTAAAAAACAGCAGCAGACTCCTGACCATCAGTATAGAGAGGGTCTTTGACTCACATTTTTGCAGTAATTCCTCAAAAACAGCAGTACACTCCTGTTGTACTGTATAAAGGATCTTTGTCTCACGTTTTGCAGTAGTTGATCAAAAACAGCGGAACACTCCTGTCAATCAGTATAGATTATCTTTGACTAAACATTTTTGTAGTAGGTCCTAACGACAAAATCCTCTTGTCATATAGAAGATCTTTGGCTCTCGTTTTTGCAGTACTTGCTCAAAAACAGCTGAACACTCTCGTCAATCCCTATAGAGGATCTTTAACTAGCATTTTTGCAGTAGGTCCTTGTCACATAGAAGATCTTTGACTCACGTTTTTGCTCAAAACGTGCCCCGAGTCACCAAAAGTCTCTTTACTAGATTTGTTGTCAAAAAGATCTTTGACTAGCCGTTTTGCAACAGGTCCTAAAAGCTGAAAACTCTAGTTATATAGACGATCTTTGACTCACATTTTTGCAGTTATTCCTCAAAAACAGCAACACACTCCTGTCGTTCTGTATAGAGGATCTTTGACTCCCGTTTTTGCAGTAGCTGCTCAAAAACAGCCGAACACTCCCTTCAATCAGTATAGAGGATCTTTGCCTGGAATTTTTGCAGTAGCTGCTCAAAAACAGCAGAACACTCCCATCAATCACTATAGATAATCTTTGACTAGCATTTTTGCAGTAGGTCCTAACAACTGAATACTCTTGTCATGTAGAAGATCTTTGACTCACGATTTTGCAGTAGTTGCTCACAAACAGACGAACACTTCCGTCAATCAGTATAGAGGATCTTTGACTAGCATTTTTGCAGTAATTGCTCAAAAACTGCAGCACACTCCTGGCGTTCTGCATAGAGGATCTTTGACTACTGCAGTTTTGCAGTAGGTCCTAACAACAGAATACTCCTATCACATAGATCTTTACCTCATGTTTTTGCAGAAGATGCTCAAAAACAGCCGAACACTGCTGTCAATCAGTATAGAGGATCTTTGACTACCATTTTTGCAGTAGGTGCTCAAAAACAGCAGAGCATTCCGGCCGTTCTGTATAGAGGATCTTTGACTGGCGTATTTAATGAATCCTTCTGTCATATAGAGGATTTTTGCAGTTTGATGTTTTTTCAGCAGTTTCTCAAAAACAGCAGAGCACTGCTATCATTTGTGATAGAGGATCTTTAGTGCTTTTAATGTGATGCTGTTCCTGTCATAGTTTTACACAATACATAATACATGAGATGCTATAACGTGTGTATGTTTTACTGATGTGTTGAAAATCTGTCCCGATGACTAGTTAGCACGGACGCTTACATCCATTCTTGTGGTCGTGCTAAGCTATGGCGCGTTTACGGATGGTTCTTATCCATCCAGGAGGCTCTGGCTGGTCACATGGCTTTATCATGCGCCACCCTGACGCTACCATTCCGCCTAAAAAGCTAGAAAACCTCCAGAAGGCGCCACCAGGGCTCCGTGTACCTAACGTGACCGGCTTATTGGCCAAGCTAAAACACAAAGTGGGCGCATTTTCCTTGAAATAAGATGCCCGTCCCGTCATCCTTGGTGTGTTTGCTCGGCTTGCAGAATCGCCACCGCAGCGACAAGCACGTCAACAACCGGAAGGTCCAAGTCCTCATCGATGGCAAGTAAGCCAACCCCGCTTCAGCCTTCCATGTTTGATTGCTGGCGCTGATTCTTCCAGGAAAGCATTCAGGAAACTTTCAATGGGTGGAAATGGGCAATACCGGGCCGCCGTCCATGTTTGGGCTGGCTTCATTTCCTCAAGTACAAACTGTTTTTTTCTTTCCAAACGCAACATCCTGTTCCTCCCGCCAGACTGCGCAGCGAGAAGTGGATGGACGTGCAGGTGGGGGACATCATCAAGCTGGAAAACAACCAGTTTGTCACCGTGAGTGGTCTTTTTTTCTTTGCCACACATCCTTTATTGGTGTTATATTTAAACATATTTAATTCAAACATCTATGTTGCAAAGCATGTTAGTATTCATATTTTTACAAATATATCATTTACACAGGGTTGGCCAAAAGTAGGTTTACGTTTGGACATCTTACTTTTATTTGAGCACTTGACAGATGAAATAGTCAATGCGAAATATATAACATGTAAATATAAAGTATGTAAAGAAATGTAAAATATATAACATGTAAATATAATGTATGTAAAGAAATGTGAAATATATAACTTTAAATAAATGTAAAATATACAACATGTAAATATAATGTATGTAAAGAAATGTGAAATATATAACATGTAAATATAATGTATGTAAAGAAATGTAAAAAATATATCATGTAAATATAATATATGTAAAGAAATGTGAAATATATAACTTTAAATAAATGTAAAATATATAACTTGTAAATATAAAGTATGTAAATAAATGTGAAATATATTACATGTAAATATAAAGTATGTAAATAAATGTAAAATATATAACATGTAAATATAAAGTATGTAAATAAATTTAAAATATATAACATGTAAATATAAATAATGTAAAGAAATGTGAAATATATAACATGTAAATATAAATAATGTAAAGAAATGTGAAATATATAACTTTAAATAAATGTAATATATATAACATGTAAATATAATGTATGTAAAGAAATGTGAAATATATCACATGTAAATATAATGTATGTAAATAAATGTGAAACATATAACATGTAAATATAAAGTATGTAAATAAATGTAAAATATATAGCATGTAAATATAATGTATATAAATAAATGTAAAAATATATAACATTTAAATATAAAGTATGTAAATAAATGTGAAATATATGTAAAGAAATGTAAGTTATCTATTTATATGTAATAATCTATTTATAATAACAACTTGCAAATTTTTTCTCGTACTCTTATGACTGAATTGTCATCATGTATTGACTTCATAATAATGTGACTTAACTTTATTCTTTATTTTGTTTTTCTCATATTGTGACTTTTTTTCTGTTTCGTATTTCAACTTTTTGCATTTTATTTTTCCTTGATCATGATGACTTTCCTCCCGTAATATTTTTCATGTACTATTATTGTAAGTTTACTTCTTTTTTTCCTCTGTTTTTTTATTTTTCCTGTTTAATTCTACTTTTGTATGATGAAATATGACATTACCTACACGTTCCTTTTTGAAACTACATATAATAATGATTTAGAGGGCATGAGAAAGTGGCTCTTTGACCACATGCTCATTTGTCAACAAGTTTATTGCACAATACAGCGGCAACAGAACCAATGTTGTTATGTAGTTATTTGAGTTAACCAAGACATATGCAGGAAGTTGCACCGAAAACAAAACAAAAAAGATGGAGGATGACTTTCAAGCGCTCGCAGAGGTAGATAAAGCTGCTGCATACTTCAAATGCAGTCATCGTCACCACCAGGAGGTCGGCTACAGCCGCTAATTGGAGACTTGCTTTTGTGTCGCAGGCCGACCTCCTGCTGCTGTCCAGCAGTGAGCCTCTCAACCTGGTGTACATCGAGACAGCCGAGCTGGACGGGTACGTTTGTCGCGGCCCGTCTGGTCTCCTTTGTCCCACTTTGTCTTTTCCGCCTCCTCAGAGAGACCAACCTGAAGGTGCGGCAAGCCCTGCCGGTGACGGGCGACCTCTGCGACGACGTCAACAAGCTGGCAGACTTTGACGGTACGGCAGGTTTGTTTGGTCCCCGACCCGAGGACTCACCCAGTCTGTGCGCGTTAAGGTGAAGTCCACTGCGAGCCCCCCAACAACCGCCTGGACCGCTTCACTGGGACACTGAGCTACGCGGGACAGAAGTACGCTCTGGACAACGAGAAGATCCTGCTGCGAGGATGCACCCTGAGGAACACCGAGTGGTGCTTCGGACTGGTCCTGTTCGGAGGTGGGACCGTGGACTCCTGTTATTTCTAGGCAGATCCGGATGTGAGGACAAATACGGTATCTCCTCACTTCTTTAGGTCCAGAAACCAAGCTGATGCAGAACTGCGGCAAAAGCACCTTCAAGAGGACCAGCGTGGACCGTCTGTTGAACGTGCTCGTTCTCTGCGTAAGCGTTTTTCACCACCAAAAATACACTTCAGTTCTTTCGTTTTCACCCGTGGAATGTTGTTTTTATTCCACCCCGCGGCCCAGCAGGAGAAGCAGCATAGAAAAGAAGGAAGAAAAAGAAAATGAATATTATTTTAACGCTCTCCCATGACATTCTTTTCACACCTTTTCTTCCTGAGAGTGTGCCTAACGAAGCGTCACGTTCACGCTGTTGCAGATCTTCGGCTTCCTGGTCTTCATGTGCGCCATCCTGGCCGTCGGGAATTACTGCTGGGAGCTGGATGAGGGCGTCCCGTTCACGGCCTTCCTGCCGAGGCAGAACGGCAACGACGCGGCCTTCTCCTCCTTCCTCACATTCTGGTCCTACGTCATCATCCTCAACACCGTGGTGCCCATTTCGCTCTACGTCAGGTGAGGCGGCGCTCGGCTTTGCTGGATGCAAATAATCGGCGTTTTGGGGCATTCAGCTGACGTGCGCGTTCCAGCGTGGAGATCATTCGCCTGGGCCACAGCTTCTACATCGACTGGGACAGGAAGCTGTACCACGCCCGCAGCGACACCCCGGCCGAGGCGCGCACCACCACGCTTAACGAGGAGCTGGGCCAGATCAAGTACGTCTTCAGCGACAAGACGGGAACGCTCACGCAGAACATCATGACCTTCAATAAGTGCTCCATCCACGGCAAGTCGTACGGTAAGGAAAGCGGGAGACGGCGTGGAGGCGTGGAGGGAGGAGGTCTGATGCAGTGTGTCCCCCCCAGGAGATGTTTTGGACTACAAAGGAGAAAGACTAGAAATTAACGTTGTAAGTTTTTTTGAGACACACAGAATATGCGATTATAACAATTTGCTACATTCCGTGCTGGTATCATCATATAATGATGATATCACGTGGTATCATAAGATAATGATGATAGTAGTGGTATCCTAATATAATGTTGGTATGACGTGGTATCCTCAGATAATGATGATATCACGTGGTATCCTAAGATAATGATGATATCACGCATAAATAAGGATACTAAGCGATTAAACAATATGCTACATTCCATGCTGGTATCATAATATAATGATGATATCACGTGGTATCCTAAGATAATGATGATATCATCCATAAATAAGAATACTAAGCGATTATAACAATATGCTACATTCCGTACTGGTATCATCATATAATGATGATATCACGAGGTATCCTAAGATAATGATGATATCACACATAAATAAGGATACTACGCGATTATAACAATATGCTACATTCTATGCTGGTATCATAACATAATGATGACATCACGTGGTATCATAAGATAATGAATATATCACATGGTATTCTAATATAATGATGGTATCATGTGGTATCCTCAGATAATGATATCACGTGATATTCTAAGATAATGATGGCGCTTGGCTCCTTTTTCCCTTGGCGGCATACGTCTTAATATAATGATAAAATAGTAACTAACAATAATAACTATGTAAACACTAAAAATCAAATAAGAAGCACAACAACCATATATAGTATTATTATTATATATGACATATGTCTTTCATAATATATTATGATTTTATTGTATATGTATATGGATTGTTATTGTATATGGATAACGTATGCATTTCATGATTTTATTGAATTTTATTTTCCCACACAATGTATTGTGTCTTAGGACAAACAGCACCAGAGATAAAAATATGAAAATCTGTTGATGAAAGTGAAGACAATGGAATGACAAAAAATCAAAAACTTCAACAGACACCAAGCAAACACGCCCCCTGGTGGCTGGTGAGGCTTTGATTGAGGCCATTTTTGTCTGTGGTTAGCGCACAGAGACCGTGGACTTCTCCTACAACCCGCTGGCCGACCCCCGCTTCAGCTTCCACGACCACGCCCTGGTGGAGGCGGTCAAGCTGGACACCCCCGAGGTCCACGCCTTCTTCCGATTGCTCGCCCTCTGCCACACCGTCATGGCGGAAGAGAAGAAAGAAGGTGGGTTACGTTGGACGCGAGAGGCGGGTTTTCGGTGCCGGTTTTAAAGAGTCCCCGCTGACCCTGCAGGGGAGCTCCTGTACCAGGCCCAGTCTCCCGATGAGGGCGCGCTCGTCACGGCCGCAAGGAACTTTGGCTTTGTCTTCCGTTCCAGGACGCCGGACACCGTCTCCATCGTGGAAATGGGACGGGAGCGCACTTACGAGCTCCTGGCCATCCTGGATTTTAACAACGTCCGCAAGAGGATGTCCGTCATCGGTAAATACTGGTCGCTTCTTCGTCAAACTAAACCAAGAAAAGCCCTTTATTCCCTTTAAAGAGTAGACGCAAAAGTTACCACCCCTTTGGCAGGTATTGCATTATACAGGACACTGCATAGGACAGCTCTAGATATGCATAGGACAGCTCACTAGAGCTGTCCTATGCATATCTAGTCTGACTGGTTTCTGTCCCACCAAGTCTCTGAGTCTGAACTAGACTAGAGCTTTCCTATCTAGTCTGACTGGTTTGTGTCCCACCAAGTCCGGTGATCAGCGGTGCTTGAAGGTTTACAAGTGAAGGTTCAGCTTTCATTCTTCTTGTTCTTCTTCAGCAACTTACGGTAGAGGGCTTTGTTTTGCCGCAAACGGCAGAGAAAGGACAGGGAGGGAAGACGGTACTGATCCCTCCCGGTGTTGATTGCATTCTGTGTCGTCTTTGCCGACAGTTCGCAGCCCCGAGGGGAGGCTGTCGCTCTACTGCAAGGGAGCGGACACCATCATCTACGAGAGACTGCACCGGTCCTGCAGCAAGCTGATGGACGTGACCACGGAGCACCTCAACGTCAGTCCCCTTGAATGCTTTTGTGTCCCCTGCATGGCTTTTTATGCGTTTTACTCTCCGCAGGAGTTTGCAGGGGAAGGCCTGCGGACCTTGGCCCTGGCCTACAAGGACCTGGACGAGGACTTCTTCACGCAGTGGAAACGGCGCCACCACGAGGTCAGCACCGCGCTGGACGACCGCGAGGTCAAGCTGGACCGGCTGTATGAGGAGATCGAGAAAGACCTGCTGGTAGGCGACGTGAGCGCGGGGCGCGCCGGGGTCCATGTTGGACGCGGACGTAATAGATGTGTGTCCAGTTGCTAGGGGCAACCGCTATAGAGGACAAGTTGCAGGACGGAGTTCCTCAGACCATCGAGCAGCTGTCCAAAGCCGACATCAAAATCTGGGTGCTGACTGGGGACAAGCAAGGTCAGCTTCACCTAACTCTGCATGCGCTTTAAAATGCCGCTACTGCGCTGTTGTTACCTAACTACACAGTGCCCTGGAACGCCTTATCAACGCTCGGTGCTTGAAAGGAGCCAGATACTAAGTTGCTCATCGTTTACTGTGTGTGCTCTATGAAGAAATTAACCAGACAAATCCCGACTTTAAAAGAACCGCTGTCCAATGAGTCACCAATGCATGGATGCTTTGTTAGAGCTAGCCGCTAGTTTGTCAGCCACACCAAAACCGAGACATGTTTGTGGCGACAATCCGGGTTCCACCGTATTTTCTTTTTTCTCAGAAACGGCCGAAAACATCGGCTACTCGTGCAACTTACTGCGCGAGGAGATGAACGACGTCTTCGTCGTATCGGGAAACTCGCCGGAGGACGTCAGGCAGGAGCTGAGGTAACTCAACTATCCAGTTCTTTTTATTCCCTTTGTGGCATGACACGATATGCCAGCAGCCAGTGGTGGCGCTTTTTTCCCTTGGTGGTGGCTGAGGGTGGAGCCTGGCTCCTTTTTCCCTTGGTGGCATGACTTGATATGGTGGCGGAGGTTGGCTCTTTTTTACCTTTGTGGCATGACATGATATGCCAGCAGCGGCGCTTTTTTCCCTTGGTGGTGGCTGAGGGTGGAGCCTGGCTCCTTTTTCCCTTGGCGGCATGACTTGATGGGGTGGCGCAGGTTGGCTCTTTTTTCCCTTTGTGGCATGACATGATATGCCAGCAGCCAGTGGTGGCGCTTTTTTCCCTTGGTGGTGGCTGAGGGTGGAGCCTGGCTCCTTTTTCCCTTGGTGGCATGGCATGATGTTTGGAATGTTCTCAGAATTATTCTGATTCTGCGTGTAGCCGCCGATTCCACTTCTATTCCGTCAATTCCGTTAACAGGGCAGTTTTCCAGTCTTCTTTTATCTTCTTTGTTTTCATTTACGTATTTTTGTCCTTTGTTATTCATCATGTGGCAGAAACGCACGGACGTCCATGAAACCCGACGCTGCCGAGGACTCCGCCTCTTTACCACAAAGGGGTCTCGGTAAAAGGGCGGCGGCCCTCACAGACGAGGCGGTGAATGGCGAGTACGGCCTGGTCATCAACGGACATAGTCTGGTACGCTGTTGCATTATGGGATGGATTATTTCCCATTTCGTCTATAGCGCTGCTTTGCGTGGCAGGCGTACGCGTTGGAGCCCAGCATGGAGCTGGACTTCCTGAGGACGGCGTGCATGTGCAAGGCGGTCATCTGCTGCCGCGTCACCCCCCTGCAGAAGGCGCAGGTGGTGGAGCTGGTCAAGACGTACAAGCAGGCCGTCACGCTGGCCATTGGCGACGGCGCCAATGACGTCAGCATGATCAAAGGTTTGACTCCGCTTCTTGTCACGCCCTCTAGTGGACACAAGCAGGTTTAGTTTAATGACCCCGACCCCGCCACCAGTGGCCCACATCGGCGTGGGCATCTCGGGCCAGGAGGGCATGCAGGCGGTGCTGTCCAGCGACTACTCCTTCGCCCAGTTCCGCTTCCTGCAGCGCCTCCTGCTGGTGCACGGCCGCTGGTCCTACCTGCGCATGTGCAAGTTCCTGCGCTACTTCTTCTACAAGAACTTCACCTTCACCTTCGTCCACTTCTGGTACGCCTTCTTCTGCGGCTTCTCCGCCCAGGTAGGATACACAAAACCCGATTCTATCGTACGCACGAGGACTTTCACTCTTCACTCCTTTTTTTTGCCATTTTTGCTGGGGGTTTTTTCCCAAATTTTTCAACTTTCTTCTTGAAAATCTTCATAAATTTCTCACAATATTACGACTTTATTCCCATAATATTATGACTTTCTTCCCATAATATTACAACTTTACTCTCATAATATTACAACTTTATTTACCATAATATTTTGACCTTATTCTCAGATAATTTTGGCTTTTTTCCCATATTATTATGATATTATTCTCATAATGCTATGACTTTATTGCCATATTATTAACATATTATTCTCATTATATTACAACTTTATTTAACATAATATTATGACTTTGTTCTCATGATATTGTGACTTTATTCCCATAATATTTTGACTTTTTTCCCATGATATTACAACTTTATTCCCATGATATTACGACTTTATTCCCATAATATTACAACTTTATTACCATAATATTTTGACTTTATTCCTATGATATTACAACTTTATTCCCATAATTTTTTTACTTTATTCTCATGATAATACAACTTTATTCCCATAATGTTTTGACTTTATTCCCATAATATTACAACTTTATTCCCATAATATTTTGACTTTATTCCCATGATATTACGACTTTATTCCCATGATATTACAACTTTATTCCCATGATATTACAACTTTATTACCATAATATTTTGACTTTATTCCCATGATATTACAACTTTATTACCATAATATTACAACTTCATTCCCATAATATTATGACTTTACTCCCATAATATTTTGGCTTTATTCCCATAATATTTTGTCTTTATTCCGGTAATATACTGACTTTATTCACATAATATTTTTACTTTATTCACATAATATTTTGGCTTTATTCTCATAATATTATGACTTTATTCCCATGATATTATGACTTTATTCCCATAATTTTTTATTGTATTCCCATAATAATTAAAAAATTAATAACTTATTTTTTCCAAAGTGGTTTGGTTTGTAAAAAAAGGTTTTTTCTTTTTAATATTTTCACTTTGTGCTACTAATATGGCATTATTTTACCTAATAATCTTAGGAAAAAATTACAAACTATTCTCTCAATGTTTTGACATTACTCTCATAAAATTGCGGCTGTTTTATTTTTCTATTTCTTGGGGGGGGGAGGGTTGTTGTTGTTGTTTAAGTTCCAATGATTTTTACTTAAATAAATTGTATTCTCTTAAAACTGTATGTTTTAAACAAATTTTCCAAAACTTATGACTTTTTTTGTTTTGTTTAGTTCTCATAAAATTACGACTTAAAAAAAGATTTTTTTTTTAATGACATAATTTTAATGTTAACATTATTTTAATACAATTTCTGATCAAATTGACAACATTTTTCCTGTAAATTTGCAGCTTTTCCCCTCATTTCTGGTGTTGGTTTTTTTTCATTTTTATTTTCCAACTGCTAACTTTCTTGTGCGTTTTTTCTTATAATATTTGGATTTATTGTCACAATATTTTGACTTTATTCTTTAAGATTACAATTTAGGCAATTATCCAAAAATTGTGTTTGTCCCTCATAAAATGATGGCTTTAAAAAAACAAACAAACCCTGTTTTATATTTCATAATGTGCTAAAACGAAAACCTCATTTTAGTAAAAATAGCACTTATTCTCATTAGATTTCAACTTTTTACTGATATTTTGACTTTATTCTCGTAATTACTGCAGATTTTTTTAGTTTTTTTAAGGTGCCGCGGGCACCCCAGATCAGTGTACGGCGATGGATGTTTGACAGTTTGTGTGATTCAACTGTCCACTTTTCACACACAAAATTAGGAGAACAATGAAGTATGTGTTTGTGCGTGCGCAATGCCACCACCAGAAGGTATGAGAAAGCAGAAAAGTGTCATGCTGACCATAGAACCAGAAGCAGGCTACGATGGGAGACATTACCAAATAGATGCTAACGTCAATAAGGATATCTTTCAGCAGTGGCTATAAAGCACCACTAGGGGACGCCATCCTTTGCTTTGCTCATTTTTACACTCGCCAAAGAGAAAAGCTTCCATGGTGGATTTTGGAGGTTTTGCTGTGCAAGAAAATGAAAACGCCTTCGTTGCTCCCCGCTGTCAGACGGTGTATGACGAGTGGTTCATCACGCTGTACAACCTGGTGTACACCGCCTTGCCTGTGCTGGGGATGAGCCTCTTCGATCAGGTAAGCGCGGCAAAAGACAGACAAAAGGGGAGGAGCGACACCTTTCTTTGTCTCCCCCTGCTGGTCAGGACGTGAACGACACGTGGAGCTTCCAGCACCCCGAGCTGTACGTCCCGGGCCAGCAGAACCTCTACTTCAGCAAGACGGCCTTCTTCAAGTGCGCCCTGCACAGCTGCTACAGCTCGCTGGTGCTCTTCTTCGTCCCCTACGCCGCCAAGGACGCGGCGGACTACCAGTCCTTCGCCGTCCTCACGCAGACCTGCCTGCTCTTCGCCGTCACCATCCAGGTTTGGGGTTTGTTGTCTTGTAAAGTCCTCGTCGGCGCGCGCTGATGTGGGCCGGGTGTGTGCAGCTGGGCCTGGAGATGTCCTACTGGACGGCGGTGAACAGCGTCTTTGTGGTGGGAAGTCTGGTCATGTACTTCGCCGTCACCTTCACCATGCACGCCGACGGCCTCTTCCTCGTCCTGCCCTCCGCCTTCCCTTTCGTCGGTGAGGCCTTTTCACCCCTTTGCCCCTCCCAGGAGACCCCTGCTCACTCGGGTCTCTAGCGGCGGCTGTGGTCAACCTCCAGGTGGCGTTGAAAATCTAACGGCGTTGTCTCAAACGTCTTCAGGCACGGCCAGGAACTCCCTGAGCCAGCCCGGCGTCTGGCTGACCATCGTCCTCACCGCCGCCCTCTGCGTCCTTCCCGTGGTCACCTGTCGCTTCCTGTTCATCCAGCTCCGCCCCACCGTCAACGACAAGGTACGCCATCAGCTGTACTTCCTGTTCGCCCCAAATACTTCCCAAAGCCAAGCCTCTCCCTTCAAAATAAAGGAAAGACAGGTTTTAGGCATCCTCCTACAACATCCCACCCCTTCATGAACCACTAGGGGGCAGCAGAGCTTCACCTTTCCACCTTTTATAAAAGAATAGAAATATAATATTATAATTTTAAAAAACATGTACACCTTTTATAAAAGAATACATTTTTATTTGAAATGTTTGCGTGGTTGAGCCTGGAGTTGAACGGGAAGTAAAACAAGAAAAAATATATAAATACATAACATCTAAAACAAATATATGATGTTTTATTGCTATTATGTATATAAATCATGTGATTAATACAAAAATACAATTTAAAAAAATATTGTTATTTAAATGTGTGTGTGTATATTATTCAATATATAATGTAATAACAATGTCATGTAAAAAATAAATATATTAGATTTTTCTTGGTGATGATTAAAGTACGTATTTATCAATCTATTAGACTTCTATCTGATTTTCAGACCTAAAAAGTGAACAATCTTCAAAAATATGAATGCATCAAAATGAAGTCTGATATGAATTATTTATCTTTATACAATTATTAACAGTAATAAATTCATACAAAACATTCCATTTGGCACCTCATGTATAATATAATGTAATAACAAAAGGGAAAGAAATAAGCAATACATAAACATATTTTGTATTTTGCCATCAAACATATTTTTAATGACAAAAAATAATATGTAAATAATACGACATACAGTATTACATTTTATGTAGAAATGCACTATATCGTTTGTTTTTCCAAAGCGATACAGATACCGATAACTTCCCGCTTGTCAAGACCGATGTGATATCCTTCCATCCATTTTCTATACCGCTTATCCTCATTCGGGTATCGATAAATATAAACAATTAAACTTATTTATAAATATTGACAATTAAACTTGTTTATATCCACTTTTTTTTTAAACATTGAATTGTGTGCATCGGGAGGCAAGAGGGACTGGAACAGGAATGTAATCTGACCACGAGTACCAGTTCGGACATCAGCAGGGTGTACTGTACTCAGGCACACGCGCCGAGCAGCCGGCGCGCCGCTACTGAGATCAGAAGAACCAGAGTATAGAGCGGGAGGAGTCGCCTGCTGTGGCCCAGGAGGGTGTTTGCCGCCACGGACGTCTCTGCCAAACCTTCTGCACTTTTCCAGTGAAAGTTTGTTTACAAGTCCAAGTTGACGTTACGACGTCCTGATTGTGTCCGACATTTCCTCAGGTGATGTTTAAGGTCCGCCAGGCCAAAGCGACGCCGCCCCCGCCGCCTCGCCGCATCCGTATGCGCCGCACCAGCTCCCGCCGCTCCGGCTACGCCTTCTCCCACACGCAGGGCTACGGCGACCTGGTGACGTCGGGGCGCTTCCTGCGGCGGCAGGTGGGGCCGCGCCCCTCGGGGTTCGCTCACACGGGCCGCGCCACCGCGGGCTTCAGCCCCATGGGGCGCTCGGCCGGGTACAGCCCCATCGAGCGGGCGCAGAACGTGAAGAAGGCCCAGGAGGTGGAGGTGACCTCGCTGCAGATGTACAGGACCATCAGGGAGGCTGCTCTTTGAGCAAAAGGGGCGGGACTCTTTGAAGGGGAAGCGTCGCCATGTTTACAAACCCTGGAAGTCCACAACTTTAAAGCCATGTTGCCTTTTTTCATGTATGTGTTTAACTCCTATTTCCCACTGAGCAGACAGCGCTGCACTTATCCAAGCGCATGCTTGGGTTGCGGATGTCATCAATCCACTTTTTCATCCTCATGCTGGAAAAGCCGTAAACGGGCACATTTTGCCCACGAAGCAAACCACTTGACACACTGTCCACACTAGCAAACTCGTGATGCATTGAAGGCCTCGCGATGCATTCAAAAAGGTATCAAAAGCTCGGATCTGATGGATGAATGGGGAAAGTCGTATTTGTGTTGCTCCGCTTAGCTCTTCGATGCCACTTTGTTCCTGCCACTATAGATTCTGCAGATCAATAAATATTCTACATATATATATATATATA